>JAPWDM010000021.1:3477500-3767500 GCA_035578155.1 Brachynemurus nebulosus | reverse complement strand
AGAAGATGAATTGGAGGAAACAATTAACATTCAAGTAGGGATAAAAAATATATTAAATTATTGTAATACGATAAAGTAAATTTATATTTGTTTGCAGGTTGTAGAAAGTGAATCTGAGGAATCTGAGTCTGAAATACCGCTTGCGCAATTACTGACCACAAGGGTCAATAATACTCCATCTACTTCATTATCCACTCCAGAACCGACCATAATATGGAACAAAACACAAGCCCCAAATGAATGTTTGCCATTTGTACAAGATAGTGGTGTTGCCAATTTTATAAAAAACATGAACAACCCCACTCCAGGAAAACTTTTCCAAGTTTTCTTTGATGATGGACTTCTGGAACATATTGTATTTCAGACAAATCTTTACGCAAATCAAACTAATATTCAAAACGAAAAAAGAATTGCTGTTGACCCCATCACAAAATCAGAGATCATGGCATTTCTGGGAATAAACATATTAGTGGGAATTAAAGTTCTGCCAAGTTATCGAGACTATTGGTCTTCATCGCCTGATCTTCATGATCCTTACATAAGTCAACTAATGAGTGTAAACAGATTTAGTTGGATACTTGGTAACTTTCACTTGAATGACAATGTTCTTATGCCAAAAAAAGGCTGATAAGTTATTCAAATTGCGACCTTTTTTAGACGTCATGCAGGAAAAGTTTGAAGCATGTTTTTCACTATCTGAATGTGATGCAGTTGACGAATCAATGATTAAATTTAAAGGACGAAGTTCTTTTAAACAGTACCTCCCAAAAAACCTATAAAAAGAGGTTCTAAGGTTTGGTGTTTGGCGGATGGTTCTGGTTATTTGAGTAAATTTAAAATTTACACTGGAAAGAAAGAGAATAGTGTAGAGACAGCTTTGGGACCACGTGTAGTAAAAGATTTATGCTCTGGTTTGGAGAATAAAGAGCATAAAATTTACTTTGACAATTATTTCAGTTCTGTCAGTTTGTTGCAAGATCTAAAAGACAAAGGAATAAATGCCTGTGGAACTATAAACAACAATAGGAAACATTTGCTAACATTTAGATCAGATAAAGAGATGAAAAGGGGTGAATATGATTATTTTGTAAACAACAGGGGAATTGCTACCGCAAAATGGAAAGACAAGAGGGCAGTTCTGTTAATTTCAAATTTACACAATCCCCAAAATACAACCACTGTCAAGCGCAAAACCAGAGATGGATCTATTGAAGATGTACCGTGCCCAACTATGTTGACTGACTATAACTCACATATGAATGCTGTTGACAAATTTGACCAAAAAAAATCTTGCTATGGAATTGATAGAAAGAGCCGAAAATGGTGGCATCGAATTTTCTTTTATTTTGTTGACGCCTGCATTGTCAACAGTCATATCATTTATGAAAATCTGGGCCTACCAAAACCGAGTTTAAAAAACTTTAGACGTGCAGTGGTAGAACATCTTGTTTCTGAAACATTGACTCAAACTAACACAAAGAAAAGAAGAAGCAATCATGTAGTGGCTATACGACATCATAAACCATATGTCCCTGACAACATTCGTCAAAGAGAAGCAGCACATTTACCGATCAGATCAACCAAACGGCGATGCGGTTACTGCAGTACTAAAGCTAAACAAGTTCGCAGTAAATGGATGTGCACACTTTGCAAAGTACCATTATGTTTAAAAGACAACAAAAATTGTTTTATCCCATTTCATCAGAATTAATTGTCATGAAATGGGATGAAACAATTGAACAATTAGAATAAATATTTGTTTATGAAATAATTTTTGTTTGTGTTACATGTATGGTGGTATCAACCCCAATACCACCCTTTTTTATTTCTTTAAACAATAAAATTGTAACAATAATTATGTTTTGTCTATTTTAACTGACCTTTGGATCTTAAAAACATGTTTTTTATTTTAAATTTAGACATAATTTTTCTCATGCAAGTAGGACATTTTTTTCACTAACATTTCCGTGCAACAAAGAGTTAACATAGGATTTGGAACACCACGACAGGATGTTTGCTCCGATTGCCTACAACTTTTAGAAAAAATGAAAAGATGTCCAAACGCCATTGAAAACAAACCTGCATAATACAGAATCCATAAGATGAGAGCGAAATACTTTTCTGAGCTTTTGAAAGATGAAGATCCGGATATATTTATCCTTTCATTTGATTGTCAAAAAAATCTACCTATGTTCAGAAACCATACCAATCAACATATTATTCGAGGCAGCTATATATTTATAATTTTACAATTGTTGTGGGCAACTCAAAGACAAATTTAATACGTGAAAATGTCTTCTATGTTTGGACTGAGGACAAGGCACCAAAAGGCTCCAACGAAATAGCATCCTGCGTCTATCACTACTTAAAAAGTTTAAATATGGAGGGGAAAAAAATTGTGCAGCTTGTGGCCGATGGCTGTGGTGGCCAAAACAAAAACTCCGTTTTGATTGGGACGGTTTCAAAATAGCTATACGAGACGCAAAATAATATGTCCAAAGTTGAGATAATTTTCCCAGTAATAAGCCATCGCTTTATTCCTCTTGACAGAGTGTTTGCAATTACCGAAAAAAGATTTGGCGTCTAGAAAAAGTTTTAAATCCAAATGACTATATTAATTTTATGTTATCTAATGCTACCATCTGTCAAGTTGTTGATGAAGTATCTGTATTTGATTGGAAAGAAGCATGCAAGAATATACTTAAAAACACACAGAGCCTGCACTTCCAAATAAGTAAATGCAAGCGCATTATTATTGAAAAGGTGACGCGAAAAATTTTGGTACGTGATGAAGTGTCATACAGAAATAACATAAGTCAGCTTTTACCCATTACAAAAAGAGGTAAAAAAATATCACAAATATTACCTGACAGAATAAATCACAGTGTCACCATCAAACAAGAGAAGAACAAAATAATACATTCCGAACTATCTTTCATTTTACATCTTGTACAGTTTGATATTTTACAAGATTCAATTCATGAAAAAGTCAGTGTCATAATTCACAAAAAATATTTAAAACAGTGTAACAAATTAGAAAATTTGAAACTTTCTCAACAAAAAGTACAAGGTAATCCGGTGAGTGAATCCGGTTCATGTAAAAAAATTTTTCCAAGGGTCGTAAATCTTTCTTCCATAAGTCTATCTACAGATGAACAAACTCTTCTGGAAAAGGGCAATAAGTTCACACCGTATCCACAGAATCCAATTTTGTCAAAAGAAATTCTCGCTGTGTGTTGCGAGCTAGGTATCCTTAAAAATAAATCCCTCATTGACAATCCAAATGCATTAAATCATGAAATAGTAAAATTAGTCACAAATACAATTACTCAGTTTCCCAAACTCAAAGAAATCTATAAATAGTTTAAAACACAAAATTACACAGAATGACCTCATACTCACAAAAGCAGATAGAGGGAATACAACTGTTATCATTCCAAAAACAGATTACGAAAACAAAATTTTCTCACTTTTAAACGACCAAGATCTCACACCCATCAAAGACCCGACAGCAAAATTTACAAACACTCTCAAAACTCATGTATCACAACTTTACATTCATATAACACCAATCCAAAAACATCAAATCATCCCAATGAACCCGGAAATCCCTAAACTCTACGGTCTCATTAAATTACACAAGAAGGATTATCCAGTTAGACCAGTGGTCTCTTACACTAAGGCACCTACATATAAATTCGCCAAATTTTTAAACAACACCTTCAAACAAATAATACAATTTCACCCACAATAGATAAAAAAAACTCCGTCGATTTGTGCAAAAAACTGGACAGCCTACAGTTAAAACACAATACTTTTAGGTTAATTTCATTTGATATTTCCAACATGTTCCCAAATATTCCTTTTAAGTATTGTATCTCAATTGCTGAAAATATTTTGGTAAATAATAATTCCCCTACACCTCTACAAAAAGAAATTACGGACTCATTTTCACTGTGTCTAATTTACATTCAGAATTCTGGCCTCCCAATGGGTTCCCCTCTAAGCCCACTCTTAGCTGAAATCTTCATGAATACTTTTGAAGCTTCCGTCTTACAAAGTCCAATTTCTAAAAAACACATTCTTTTCTGGTTTCGCTATGTAGATGACATCCTAGTTGGTTTCAAAGGAACAGATTGACAACTGGACAACTATCTAAAATACCTTAACAGCATGCACCCTAAAATTCAATTGACCAAAGAAATAGAAGAAAACAACAGCATCAATTTTCTAGATATTACCATTCATAGAGGCACCAATAAATTTACATATAATATCTATCGCAAACCATCTTTCTCTGATATAACTATACCTGCCGACTCTTTAACCCCAAATCCCATAAATTAGCAGCATACCGTTCAATGATTCATAGAGCTTTCGCCATTCCCCTTCTACGAAAAGATCAAAAAACAGAACTAAACACGATAAAGCAAATTGCCCTTAACAACGGTTTTTCAACCCAATTAATAGATGAGCTCATCCGTAAAAAACAGCACAAAGTCACCATTGAACAAACATATCCTTCCTTTACAATTGATTCAGACCCAAACAATATGTATCTCTTCCATTCTTAGGTGTCATCTCACATAAAATTGGGAACCGGTTTACAAAATATATCACCAGCTTTCCATTCAGCTGGAAACCTTGGCCGTTTCCTTTACAACACCAAAGAAAAAACTGATCCAGTAAAGAAGAGTGGAGTCTACCGCCTGGACTGTTTCCAGTGTAACGCCTAATATGTGGGGCAAACGGGACGAAGTTTCGTCACAAGATATAAGGAACACATTGGTTCACAAATACATAGCTCAAATTTCGGTCTACATGGCTAACTTCAAAAATGCATCACTGCTTGCCTGAGGCAGAGTCAAAAGTTCAAAAACGTATCAAACGCATCACAACGAAAAATCAAAAATTCATTTTTGCATTTGATGCGTCAAAACAATGCATCAAGAAATTTGGTGATGCGTGTCATGCGCATAATGTAATATAGTAGCTACTTACATTTAAAATATAGGTGGCTGTCGTAGCTATGGTAATGTAAATAATGATGCCAATGGTCCTATGACCATAACGGTTATAGGAATAATTACGAAAAACTAATTGTTGAAAAAGATGAATTTATTTACCTTTCATTAAAATTGTTTAAACTATCTGAATACATTTTGCACTCAAAATATGTAATATTTTTTATTCAAATAATTTCAATTTTTTCAATTTTCAATTTCAAGTAAGTTCAAGTTGAAATTCAAAGATAATATATACAAGGACTGTATTGCTATATTATCTATAGTCTAATTATGCTCTATTATCTTTAGCCAAATTAGAGGTTAAATGATGCTAATATCCCGTTCAAAAACATCTAATGTGCATCAAATTTCAAGGGAGCATCAGCATTTCATCATGTATAGTATTAGATGCATCAGAAAGATCATGATGCTGCATTGATGCGGTAAAGTTAACATTTTTGAAGTTACCTCATGTCTTTGAAACAGGTCATTTCCCCAAAACAGATCATAAACCAAAAATTCTACACGTTTGCCAAAAAGGTATAAAATTGAATCTTTTAGAAGCTCTAGAAATTAATAGATTAAACAGTGACCCACAAGTAGAAGTTTTAAATGATCAGAATGATCTAAATAATTCTCCTTTATTAAAAATAAATTTCTGAATGAATATAATTACTTCAAGCTTTCAGTATTTTTGGACAACCCTATTTAATTTTTTATAAACAGATCATTTAGTAGAACAGTCATAATATTAGGTAAAAATAATTTTATCATGTCGGTACCTACAAACTGGTTTGATTGCTTTCATCTTTGCACGTATAGTTGTTCCAAAACAAAATTATGGGTTTTTCCCAATTCAATTTCAATAATATTACACCCCTCCTACACATCTTCCTTACCTATAAATTCTCATCATTTATTTTTGTCAACCGACTGTGATGATGGCCGAAAGGGCTGAAAACGCGTTAAGTAAAAATAATACTAATTTCGTGAAATTGACAAAGTAATCAAAACTTTAAATATTCTTCAATATTAGTAGATAGGCTAGGAGAGAACGGGGCCACCGCAAAACTAAGCAACTTGAACCCTTTTGCCAATGGTTGAAATCGTGTGACTTTACGGTACTACACATTCCGAACTGATGAGTCATCAAACTGTATCGATGTGCCAACCTTGACCTTTGACCCGCCACGTACCAAGTACATGTATTTAAAATTTGTTGTTGACATTTGACCCCACACGCGCTCATACTGTTAGCCTTGAAATTCGTAAGAGATGAGTCATTACCCGCAACCAAATTAATTTATGTTAACCCATTATGCGTCATCACAATTTACTTATGACAATTTGGTTTTGTGTTAACCCATTATGCGCCGGCACTAATGTAATTTTTGAATGCAAACCTAACGCATGCGCAGACTGAATTTAAGTACACGACGCATGCGCAGAGTGAATTTTAGGTTACAATTTGATAGATGGGGTACACTACCGCGTCAAAAATGTGGAGTTACCCTAATTCGGGGGTGGCCCCAAACTTTTGACACCGTACTGTACTTAAATTTTTGGTACACTACCGTGTCAAAAGTGTGGACCCCCCTGGCCAAAAAGGTATCCGATCACTTTTTGAAGCGTACTGTACGTGCAAACCTTGACCCCAACACGCGCTTGCCTTAATTACGTCATCTTAAACGAACTATTACGTTAAAAAATGTGGGGAATACCCTAACATAAAGGGGTGACCCCAAACTTTTGACGCCGTAGTGTACTTAAATTTTTGGTACACTGCCGTGTCAAAAGTGCGGGCCCCCCTGGCCAAAAAAGGTGTCCGATCACTTTTTGAAGCGCACTGTACGTGCAAACCTTGACCCCAACACGCGCTTGCCTTAATTGCGTCATTTTAAACGAAAGGTACATTACCAAGTCAAAAATGTGGGGAATACCCTAACCCACGGGGTGGCCGCTAAATTTTGTGGGGGCACTGTACCAAGCGCTAGATTTTAAAACCAGACTCCGGGGTCCAGATTTCTGACCGGTTGTATATTAAGAATATGTTATGTATACACTCTGTATATCGCTATTTAATTTTAATTTTATAAATACATACTAGTAAATGATTGTAGTCTTTATGTCAACAAAATCTAACTAAAATAATTTATCACTTTTATCAGCATTGGAAAAATATTTGCTTAATTAGCAAAAAAGTAATATGTTTGCAAATAAATTCGTATATATTACTGTACAATAAATACCTGGATTATTTCTTAATATGTATACTATAATTTAACTATGTTGTTTAATATAAAAATTATAGCAGCATTAAGATTTGCTAAATTTTTTTATAAATTAGTAGTTTTGGGGTAAAAAATTTATAGAATATCATCTTAAAACTTACATCACACATACATAATATAATTATTATATACAAATGCATGTATACATAGGTGCAGGTATAAATGCACGTATGCATGAGTGTATTCTTATACAGGGTGTATCATGAAATATGCTTTTCAATTAGAATAAAAAAATTTTATAAGATTTTTTTCAATACTTTTATAGGTTAATGACAGTAACTTCTTGCTGTAAAAAATAGGGGAATTCAGGGTAACTATTAAATAAAACGCACATAATTTTTTTTTTTAATTTTTATTTATAGAATAAATGTATACAAAAAATTAAATTGCTTAAATCTATATATTACTTAAAATCTATTTATTTTCCATATAAAAATTTTTTAAAAGAATACAATTTTCTAATGAACAAATTTTATCTGAATGAAGCATATAGCGTCTTGAATAATATTCATCTCGTAGAATGGAAATCTTCGGTACATCAAATATTTCTTCCAAATTCAGAATCCACGGCTGGTTTTCGGTACCATCAAACAAACTTGATATCCATTTCTTCTTTTCACCGCCCTTGACGTATATAACATCATACTTCTTTAATACAGGTTTCAATATGGTATGAAGTTTTTTGTACGGAATAAATCCATACGACCAAGGTATTCCATGCCAATTTCGGCAAAGCCAACGGGCTACTCGTTGATATTTCTTCGGCAACTCGTTGAAATCAAACGGTGCGTCGAATATAAGATGTAATATATCATCCGAATTTTCTGCAGCGATACCAACTTCTTTAAAATAAAATTCGTTGTTAGCTCCTTGATAGCCTTGTATGTCAAGAAACGCCATTTTTTACCGCCGCCGTAGAACTGAAATTATTCACACAATCCACAACTTTATATAGAATAATTAAAAGTGGTGGGGGTAATTAGGTATACTTTTTAACCAGGTTAGTTAGTGGAATGTATTCGAAAATGGATACTACTAATAGCTATTGTTAGCTAACCATCAAATTACAAACTGTTAATAATATTTAGCACATTACTGAGTACCATGTTCTTTTCACTTTAAGACCTAATGATTTAAGGAATGCTAAATTTTCGGGTGAAATGTGTTGTCGCTTAAAAGTTTTACGTTTAATGATCTTAGGTTTCGAAAGTCCTTTGCTAGGTTGTCTAGTGGTGGACTGCTCTGAATTGTAAATTATCATGATTCGAAATGCAATTGTTTTACCACGAAATTGTTTTTTCAGCGAAAGAGATGTTAACTCTTTGACAACCACCGGTAAATTGACAATATTTTGTGTAAGTTTAACTATTTTATACCCTTTAACCATGATAATGTGTATGAGCCCTTTAACCATGATAAGGTGTATGAGCTCTTTAACCATGATAAGGTGTCTGAGCTCTTTAACCATGATAAGGTGTATGAGCTCTTTAAAGATGATAAGGTGTATGAGCTCTTTAAGGATGATAAGGTGTATGAGTCACTCCGGGAGCAAAATGAGTCACTCTGGGAGCAAAATGAGTCACTCCGGGAGCAAAATGAGTCACTCCGGGAGCAAAATGAGTCCCTCCGGGAGCAATATGAGTCACTCCGGGAGCAAAATGAGTCACTCCGGGAGCAAAATGAGTCACTCTGGGAGCAAAATGAGTCACTCCGGGAGCAAAATGAGTCACTCCGGGAGCAAAATGAGTCACTCCGGGAGCAAAATGAGTCACTCCGGGAGCAAAATGAGTCACTCCGGGAGCAAAATGAGTCACTCCGGGAGCAAAATGAGTCACTGCGGGAGCAAAATGAGTCAATCCGGGAGCAAAATGAGTCACTCCGGGAGCAAAATGAGTCCTTCCGGGTGTAATATGAGTCACTCCGGGAGCAAAATGAGTCACTCCGGGAGCCCAATGAGTCACTCCGGGAGCAATATGAGCCATTCCGGGAGCCCAATGGGTCACACCGGTAACAAAATGAGACACTCCGGGAGCATGTGTGTCACTCGTTGGAGTCAAATGAGTCGCTCGGTGAAGCAAATGAGCTAAGTATATATAAGTAGAGAAGCAATAAATCTTTGAACAGTTATTCATTTACTAGCGAACGCTTCAGACCTCCCGCTGAACGATGTATAATTGTGATTTCTGTGGTAAAGCATTTACGCGAAAGTCTAATCTTTCTAGACACTTAAATGCTCAACATAATTCGTTAAGCAGTATTAATGATGGTACGATTGGAAAGAATTATAACTCATCAAGCAAATTCATACCATATGATGCTAATAATAAAACACCTGATGATATCTCTATATCTAGATTTGATGATAATGATGATGAAAATACATCTCAACTACAGCATGATATTGATTACTCTGAAGCAATCTTGAATCCGTTTGACCAAAAAAGGATAGATGCTGCAACTGAAGCCATTCAAACCAAATTTAACTCTTTGAAAAGAGGAGAAAACCGTCGTCAATCTGAAAACGAGAAAGATAGTTGGTCTAATGAAAGTAAGCAAGTAAATCACTTAACAGCAATTAATAACAATTGCAATGAAACAACCTCCTCTTCACAACTAACTAAACTTCTAGGAACTGCTTTAGATATTATAATGTTAAAAGAGGTTCGAAACGCTGACTCGGAAATTGAAGCAAAAATTGTCAATCAGGTTAAACCAATAAGCTTAAAACGTCATATAGCTTCAAATGAAAATGTCGAAAACGGGGCCTTAGCTAAGCATTTTAAGCAAGACAACTTGAGAGAGTCTAGAAATGTTAACATACAATCGAAAAAAATAAAATACTGGCATAATCCTAATACTTTAATAGATGAATTACAACGTTTATACGAGACTTCAGAGACTGGTGAAAAAATACTCAATATTATTCGAAGTTTAGAGGAAAATAAAAATATGTTGTTGTTTAACGTTTACGATCGAGAAGATTTAATCAAAGAGTTAAATGCTTTAAAAGAAACTACTGTTGGTCGAGAAATATTCTCTATACTTCGCGAACTTCAAAAGGCTGATGTTATTGAACCACTAGGTGATTATCTGGATGAAACTGATAAAGAAGATGCTAGCGATTATGATGATGATGATGATGATGATTAATTGATTATCCGCATTAAGAATTTACTGAATTTTGAAGAACACCACCGTATAAGAAGCAGCAGTTATCCCTCATTGAAGTGTATATTTTATTTTTATATTTTTTAACCCTGTAAGATAAAAAGGTTTTTTTTTTTCAAATAAATAACACATATATCTAAATAATTATTGTTCTTTATTTTTAAAATATAAGTATGAATACAAAATATTTTCACAGTAAATGTATATGTAATACTTTTTACAATAAATGTTTTGTATATGAAATAATTTTTTACAATAAATGTATATGAAATATTTTTTACAATAAATAAATATTAAAAATTGTATGATTTGTTTATATATTCAATAAGACCCGAACGTAATTGTTTCATGTTTTCAGGTAACTGATCCCATACTTGACAAATTCGTTGTGCATATTCGGGTATCATATATGCATACAGATGTTGCACCCAAATATCATATTTCAATAGTTGTTTTGTTAAGTATAATAACATATCGAAATTTCTGACTTTTGTATACAAATAAGGATGAGTCAGAAATAGTCTTCAACGTATGAAATCCGTGTTGCAAATGTCAATGGTTCACCAACGGGCGGTTGAAAGTTTTCCTCCATTTTCACGCCATTCTTGCACATTTCACAGCGAATTTTCAAACCAGGTGGTCCATCAATATGATCTTGTTGCCATGGTCGATTATAATGTTCAAAACATGGTTCACATTCTTGAAACATGGCTCGATAATCGGATGGTAACCAAATCCAGGCGCGTTGTATGATTTTCGCACCATAACTTTTCAACACATTCAAACTGATCCACTTGTAGATTTGAAGAAATGTTTCCAAAGTCAGTTCGTTCAGCAGCATTGGTTCACGTCCGAAAAATTCACCAATTGAAACATCCATTTTATCCCACTCCATTGATTCCGGTTCAGGCAATTTCAAATTTTGCATTTTTACAATAGCATCAATTGTTTTTTCATAGGTATCAACCCGTTTACGTAGTTTATCCAGTTCACTTGAAAATATTTGTAGCCGTTTCCAGTAAGCCGATGATGACGATGCCATCTCCAGTTGCGTACTAATTTAATGAGTAATGTCCCCATGCTAAAGTATCCGTTTCCCCCTCCACAATATATCGTTTCGTATCGTACGGGCTGAGCGCCACCTTCTTCTGAGTTACACTATACACCTTATGTTTTTTCGATTGTATCAGGTTTTGTTGTCGGTTTATGATTGTATTGTGTTTTAGACAGTCCACGTAATCGTTGAAAGTTATCGTTTTCTTAACCACAGAGTTCTTTACACCTTTCGCTTTCTTCGTGTGATCCTCGCCGTCCACTTGACAACTATACATTTTCGATCTTAAGCCCACAAATTTTGTAAAGATTCGACCATTTAGCTCATCCTTCATTAACCCGGGTATTTTCTTATTGACTCTTGGCATGTTATATTGATTATCCGCGTTGTAATCCGACGTATCGAAGTATTGAATATCTCGTTTCATTATTTCGTAAATATCTGGGCATTTTATCTCGTAAATCAATGAATCCGTGTCTGTGTAGAGTAATTTGCTGTTGTTCCCGAACGTTGGCTGTATGTAGTTGTAATGAAAATCGTAGACACATGTTTTCGAAATATCCAGAATTGCTTGCCCGACGTATATTGGTTTGTTCATAAACACTTCCGTTTTCCGTAGTTCGACTGCGATAAGATTCTCGTCAAATATGGTGCGGCTGTGGAAATTCGGTTTTGCTATCATAACTTCCACACCATATCGTCCATACCATTTCGTTAACAGTTTCACAATCGAGTGTTTCCGTACATTTTCCATCGTTTTCCCGAAGACCGCGTTGTTGAGTAGCTTGTAGAGATTTTTCTCGAATTCGTTTCCCGCCGTTTGTCTTAGAGCTGTATTCAAGTCGATGTAGGATTTAAGCCATGGTGATTGATCGAATTGTAGCACTCTATGTATTTTCTTTAATTTCATCCCGTGTTGTAGACATTGTTTCAGGTTCCGATAGTGTATCACGTATTTCTGTTTGTTGTATAGCGTTGCCAGTAACATTTCCTGTTTAGTACCGGGTGCACACATTCTCTCTGGACATAATGGTAAATCGTTGTGTTTATCATGCAGTTCTCTCGGGTATTCCAAATCCATTTCCAGTAAATATCCTATTGGTGAATCATCAGGTATTTGTTGAACATCTATCTCGGTATTATCCATCCATTTGAAATTTCCCGTTGGTAAGTATTGTGACATTGCCCATCCATATAAGTTGTTCACGTCATAGTACATCAGGTATTTTGATTCCTCGTCCGGATCGTAGGTGTTCATATATTTATTGTTTGCTGTCGCGTATCGGTTACTACACTGGCTCAATCCACCTCGAATACCACGTTCAATGAATAATAATTGGTCCACATCAGATATCAGTTCTAACTCTACTTTTGTATATTTTAAGGCTGCATCCCACGTAAGTCCCGGCGTCGTGTAGTAATGAGCAGGATCCAATCCGTGTGTGCGCATGCACGTATCCCGAAAATTCTCGAAAACATCCGCGAGTAGTAGTATGTCCGTTTTCATATATAAATCCGAGTATTCTCCAAGCGTCTGTATGTTGAATGTATCCCAAACTTTTTGTGCGTGTGTATAGTCATCCATGGTAATATCGTTATCGTTCAGTTGATTGTAGAATTTCTCCCGTGATGGTAAACATGTTTCTTCCAATTTATCCCAGCTAGATATGTAGTCGTACGGAAAAACACCTTTGCGCGTAAGTAATTTGTAGTCGGTATCCGGAAATTGTGATTTAACTATGTTGAACTCGTTGAGATATGAAGATAATTTATCCAAACTTGATGCCATAAATCGGAAAGAGTCGATGAATCTAAATGTAATTTCACTGCCCGTAACATGTTTAGTGAATGCAATATATCGTTCCTTGTTGATTGGTAGTAAGTCGACACGTCCCTCGAATGCTGTTGCTATATCCTTTATTACGAAATGTGCATCATAACCACTCAAGTTGTGGAATACAACAGGAATCATATGAAAATCCTTATAATTCAAGTTGCATCTCTTGTGCGCAGGTCCATTGTATTCGCCGGTGAAGTGGTTATGATCACGAACCACAATATCCTCAGGTTTGAATGGTTTCTCGCAGATGTGGCACCCGGTACTTCGTTGTTTAAGTTGCTGTTGTTCCTCTGGTGTTAACTCGTTCATTGGTATTATGTTGTCATATATGGGTTCCAAGATATTTTCACGTAACGCTGCCAGTTCTTCCGCGAACCATTTTTCGCAATTTGGCCCGCGGTATGATCTATAGTAACTTAACTGGTTGTTGTAGGAGCAGTGAAAGTAGTAACCCATACTGTATGCCCGATGTTGTTGATACGTTGTCGTGTTTTTCCGATTTTCGTTATCCGTCACAGGTTGTAGGAATGATTCCACGTCCGCGTAAATTATAAATGGAACACGTTTCTTGTTGCTATAGTTCTTGAACGATATGTATTTGCTTTTCCCTTCTGGCATTATCACCCGACAGTTGTTCATGTTCACGCAGTCTTCTGTATGTTTTATCAGTTTATCTTCTGTACGAAAGTAATTTAAGCATCGATCACAGATGTATTTTTTTCCATTACGATTTGATAGTTGTCTTGACACGAGTCGCGATAAGTCCTTAATCCAGCAGAAATGGTAGCCTAAATCTTGCTCGTTGTCCTGTTCGTTGTCCTCATCCTCGTAATACTCGTTCTGGATCATTAAAAGGTTTATGTGGTTTTGTTTCTTCTCTTTTGTTAGCGCAGCAGGTACGGTTTCAAAATGTCCATTTTGTTTTTTTAGCATAAACACGTTGACTGATATTGTTGGGTTCTGTTTCTCGAATTTGCTCAGTTGTTGGATCGTCATTGGAAATTGTATCCCGTCTAAATTTAGCACCGTTGAGTAGTGTGGGTAAGAGCTGGTTCGATATGGATGATTACCCCGTGTAGCTGGATAAAGTGCAGATACCACTGCCCACGCGAAACAGGCGTCATCGTTGAAGTTCTGGATGTTGATACATGCTTGTTTTCGTTTTATTTCCTGCGGCAATTCGATGTAGCTTGATCCACGAAAAGGTGTGTATTTGTTCACGTTCACGGCTAGGTTAATTATGGAGGACAATGCCCACCCGCTCCCCGACTCGGCAAATTCGCTCAGTTTTCTTAGAATTGGTTCCTGTACGTGTTCCACGAAGCATTGTTTTAGGTTTGTTCCACGATCTATAATGATATTTGGCGTATTGAAATGTTTCATATCGTATTTGTCCTCGTCACCATCAGTTTTCACAAATAACCCGCAAAACGTTGTGTTGACTTTTATCGTTAGGTATTGTTTCAGAATATTTTTTATGCGTCGGGTGAACATTGACCTTGCGTCCTCTAAAAAGTCCTTTGGCTCTATGTGCGTTATGTTGGTAACCACTCCCGTTCGTATCCGGCTCGCAAATGCTGATTCAACGTCCGCCCACTGGATTCGGTCCGACTGTTTCCTTTGATTTCGATTCATACCAGCACCTAAAACAATCAACATATTAAAATTATTTATCAAATTTATAAAAAATCATTAACAAAAAAAAAATAATTTATATTTAAAAAACTTACCATGTTGATATATTAAAATTATAAAGAAATCATTAAAAAATAAATTTATATTTGAAAAAACTTACCATGTTTTCGTAGCGCCTTCAATCTGATTCGAAATCCTTTCATTTTTCCCGCACATGATTCAAAATGTTTGCGTTGTCCCAAGTTTTCCGCTCCACGAATTGCCTTATTTATTAGTCTCACGTTTGTACTTGTATGTTTTAACCATTTTTCCAATTCATCTGCATCCCGGGTATCCATTTCCAGTAATGATAGCGCGTTTCGTACATTTTCAACCATTTTAGTTGTCACGTCGTTTAATGAAGCCATTGTTGTATTTTAATCTCGATACAAACTCTTGCAACAATAACAATATTAACTGCTTGAATTTTGCTGAAGAAGTGATTTGAGGCGGCACGCAGACCTCAATTTATACGATTTTGACTGCTCGAAAAATTCTGGAGGGGAATCACAAAAAATGCTGGCTCAGAATTTTTACAACGCAAATAACCGAAGGTCAAATGTCAAATTCCGAGAAATTTATTTCGCATTTGAAACCTAATAAAAGAATTGCTGACTAATCTTAAATAAACAAAAATTAAAACTTATATAAACAAATTGAAAAAACCCCCGATTATTATCAGGCCATAAATTAAAAATTCCGAGAAAACTATTTCATATTTGAAATCAAACAAAGAAATTGGTGTGTTGTCAAAATCTTAAATAAACATTTTTTAAATTAAAACATATAAATAAACAAATTAAAAAAATATCTGAATATGAGTCAGCAAAACATAGCTAAATTAATAATTTACGATGACATTAATGTAAACAAATTCCTGGAACTGACAAGTTGTGACTTGCTTTTAAATAAAATTCCCCTCTGGCTATGATGCAAACATACCATGGAATTATATCATCCTAAGTCAGCTAAAAAAATCTTAAATAAACAAACTCAAACCGTATAAAGTCACGAGTTTTTATTAAATAAACAATTAACTTGACTCATACACAAAAAAAACCTCAAGTACAGCTGACACCCAAATTTCCGGCAGTACAGTAGCGGTCAGAAATCTGGACCCCGGAGTCTGGTTTTAAAATCTAGCGCTTGGTACAGTGCCCCCACAAAATTTAGCGGCCACCCCGTGGGTTAGGGTATTCCCCGCATTTTTGACTTGGTAATGTACCTTTCGTTTAAAATGACGCAATTAAGGCAAGCGCGTGTTGGGGTCAAGGTTTGCACGTACAGTGCGCTTCAAAAAGTGATCGGACACCTTTTTTGGCCAGGGGGGCCCGCACTTTTGACACGGCAGTGTACCAAAAATTTAAGTACACTACGGCGTCAAAAGTTTGGGGTCACCCCTTTATGTTAGGGTATTCCCCACATTTTTTAACGTAATAGTTCGTTTAAGATGACGTAATTAAGGCAAGCGCGTGTTGGGGTCAAGGTTTGCACGTACAGTACGCTTCAAAAAGTGATCGGATACCTTTTTGGCCAGGGGGGTCCACACTTTTGACACGGTAGTGTACCAAAAATTTAAGTTCAGTGCGGTGTCAAAAGTTTGGGGCCACCCCCGAATTAGGGTAACTCCACATTTTTGACGCGGTAGTGTACCCCATCTATCAAATTGTAACCTAAAATTCACTCTGCGCATGCGTCGTGTACTTAAATTCAGTCTGCGCATGCGTTAGGTTTGCATTCAAAAATTACATTAGTGCCGGCGCATAATGGGTTAACACAAAACCAAATTGTCATAAGTAAATTGTGATGACGCATAATGGGTTAACATAAATTAATTTGGTTGCGGGTAATGACTCATCTCTTACGAATTTCAAGGCTAACAGTATGAGCGCGTGTGGGGTCAAATGTCAACAACAAATTTTAAATACATGTACTTGGTACGTGGCGGGTCAAAGGTCAAGGTTGGCACATCGATACAGTTTGATGACTCATCAGTTCGGAATGTGTAGTACCGTAAAGTCACACGATTTCAACCATTGGCAAAAGGGTTCAAGTTGCTTAGTTTTGCGGTGGCCCCGTTCTCTCCTAGCCTATCTACTAATATTTAAAATAAAATTTCACAAAGTAAATCACTTAACAGTGAATTATTTAAACTTCCAATTATTGAAACTACTGAATTTTTAAATTTTATCTGTATGACTTGATTTACTATATACGGTTATACAATTTTAAATAGTGTAATACCTTTAACAAATATTAAAATGTACTTATAAGCTTAGTGCAAAATGGATGCAAATATTGGTAAAATATATATGAATCATATATGCGTACATTAATCTATGTATGGCAAGATATGTAGATAAGCAATACTTGTATTCTTTCTCAAAAAGTAACTGTAAATTGTAAATCTGCTTTTTTGAAAAATAAAAAAGAAATCATAAAAAGTATCTAGTTTTATTTAAAAATCCTTTATTCTATGATATTATTTTACAAAAAATATTAGTGATTTTCACCACAAATAGGTTCAGCAAAAGTTCAGGAAAAAAGACCAAATTGACAGATCAAATCGTTTATTGAATTTTTTCATTATTAAATGTAATTAACGGTAACGGCTAAGATAAGGTAAACATATATTTCTAATCTATATTCCTAATCAATAAAAAGTAAAAAATTTTAATTCTGGCAATTCTCGTGATAGAAATAAATACAAATTACTTACTTGAAGGAAATGAAACATATGAAACAAATGCATTTGATATATGAAACATATCTAATAGTGTGGTATCGCCGTTTAAATAAGATTAATAAATATACACGCTAAATTAATAAGTAAGTTTACTAAATATTTAATTACACATCTAACTTGTACATGTTAGGATGAACTATATTAATAATGTATTGGATGTATATGCATAAAGTACAGGTATACCAACCTATAAATGGTACTAGAAATATTTTTTTGGTTCAGGTTACTACATCCGTCACCCCCAAGTTCAAACTACAATGTCAAGCGATCTGGAGGCCTAATATTTGACCGAGGTCTCAAATTAAATTTCCTTTCTGGATTAATCGTGCCGGCTCTCTCTGGAACTTGTTTATTTAATTCATCTTGAACTACCCTTAAATTTCCTGGCTCCACATCGATTGAAATTGCACTTGTCTTATCTTTCAATCCCGATACAGCACCATTAGCACTGTTACTTAGAGCTTCTGTCATAATTTTTACACTATTCGAAGCTAAATGATTGTCATTTGAAATTAATTCTTTCTCGGGACAATGATTACTTGTCACACTATCTGATTCGGTTGCAGAAAATTCGGCATATTTAATAATTTGATCAGTATGCCTCTTCCACACCAAGTCATCGTTATCTTTATCAGTTATTTTAACTAAATAAATCCTGTGACCTAACACTTCATCAATCACCCCTTTTTTTCCATTCCTTTTTATTAGGATTCCGCGATGCATAACTAATCGGTCTTCCCGATCCGTCGGGAGGAATGTGTAATAATACCGAACCAATTCCGTATTCGGACGCATCACAGGCTAACTTCAGTTGTAAATTCGGATCGTAAGGGGTTAATATGTTATCCGATGCTAAAATTTGTTTCGACTCTTGGAAACTATTTTCGCATTTGCCCGTCCATTTAAATTTCGAATCCTTTTTCAATAATTCATAAAGTGGTTTCATCAAACTACTTAGATTCAGAATAAAACGCCCATAATAATTTCACATATCCACGTACTCTCGTACTTCGCGAATATTTGACGGCCTATGCACCTGAAGTATGGCTTCGACTTTTTCGTCACTTTTTTTCAACCCCTGAGTATTTATAATATGCCCTAATATGCCTGGCATTTTTCAATTTTAAAAAAAAAGCTTCTAAATTTTCTAAATGTTCTTTGTAAGATTTCCCCGTCACAATAATATCTTCCATAAAATTTGTAACTCCTTCCAAGCCACATAATACCTTTTCAACAATATTTTGAAAAATTGCGCAAGCTAGTTTTGTTCCAAATGGAAGCCTATTTACCAAGTATAAACCTAACCTAACCTCGATGTGTACTCCAAGTTAATAATTCCCGCGTCGTCCTCTACTACTAGCTAATTATACACATTTCTAAAATCTAACTTAGAAAAATATTTCCCCCCTTGAAGTGCTACGAAAAGTTCTTTCACTCAAGGAATATGATACTGAACATCCTCTAAAAATTGATTTATGGTAATTTTATAATTTGCGCAAAGTGTTAAACTTCCATTGGTCCGTAAAACAGGTACTAAGGGTGTACCCCATTTACTATTCTCTACTTTTGTAATGACCCCTTCCCTCTCTAATTTCACTAATTCTGCTTCTACTAAAGCCTTGTACGCGAAAGGGGATAGTGCTTGGTTTACTGCAAACCGGAACAGGTTCTTTTTTAACTTTTAAATTAATTTTTTCATATTTATACGTTCCTAGTTTGGGTTTAAAAATTTCCCCATATTTATCAATTAATGACTGTAAAGACTGTTTTTCATCAAAAGAGAATTTATCGTTTAAAGCAACAACTGCTTGATTTAAAGTTTCGTTGTTGCTATCGCAATTATTAGCTATTTCTACCTTATTAGCGTTTCTAATTTCTAATTCGAACGCTCTAATTAAATCTCTACCTAATAACGGTTTAACTACGTTTTTCACTATAATTACTTTAGAAAATTTCTCAATACTATTGATTTTAATTTTAACAAAAATTTCACCAACAGGATCGATTATTAAACCGTTGAACATTTTTAATTTAACTGAAGTGGGTTTCAGTTCGCAACTATTTAATTTACTTTTATAAATACGTTCAGGCAAACCTGTAATTGCGGCACCCGTATCAATTTCCATTTCAATGGAAATATCATTAATCCCCACTTCAATCATAAACGGCTTAATTACCCGCCCATTTACATTTGAAATTTTTAATATTTCCAGTGAATTGCTATCGTTCCTATAAGACAAAACATTTTTATCCACTGTTTCTAAGTAATTATTGCCAGCGTTTTTATTTTTACAAACGATTGCTAAATGTCCTTTGTTTTTACAAATCTTGCACTTGAAGTGTCTAAATTTACACTTAGAAAAATTATGATTTGCTTTACCACAATGAAAACACTTTAAATTTTCGAAATTCATTCCAGCACTATTATTTTTCTTTGCCCCGTTGCTCGAGCGATTCGTGTTCGACGATTTCACTACGTTAATATTCACCACATTGGGACCCATCGAACTGTGCTTCATTGCTGATTCTTTTTTCACCGCCATCTCTACCATTTGTGCTAAACTGATTGTATGTTCCTCTTCACACAATCTGTCCAAAATAGCATCTTGAACCAAACTGGTGACAAATTTATCCTTCAAAATATTCTCTAACTGATCGCCAAACTTACATAAACTTGCGGCATTTTTAATTCGGATAAACCAATCATTAATAGTTTCACCCACGTTTTGATTCAACTTATAAAACTGTATTCGTTTTCTGAATACGGATACATGCAGTGAAAATTGCTTTGTTAATAACTTACACAACTGCTGATACGATTTTGTCGATGGTGTAACTGGATCACACAAATCACGTAATGTTTTACATGCTTTTCCACCAATTATTGTTAATCTTTCTTTGTAAATTTCCCAGTCATCCTCTACATCGTATTCTTTTAATGAACCAGTATTTCCATAAATTTGAAAAGTATTCACAACTGGTTCTGCCATTTTCACTAATTAAAATTCCTGAATTCGCCTTAAATTCCAATCAGAAAGAAAAGAAAAAAAAAGATGTTTTCCACTTAACCACGGTCGTATAAATTGTATAAAAACTTAAATTGTTACTAACACACGTGGTGGTTTGTTTTCAACAATTATTCTTTTAACCGTTTAAAAAAAAAAAAATTCAATAAAATTCATAAAATTTTTACATATACAAGTAAATTTTTGCCTCATCGCCATATAATGTGGTGTCGCCGTTTAAATAAGATTAATAAATATGTATACACGCTAAATTAATAAGTCACATCTAACTTGTACATGTTCATACGATGACATATTAGGATGAACTATATTAATAATGTATTGGATGTATATGTATAAAGTACAGGTATACCAACCTATAAATGGTATTAGAAATATTATTTTTTTGTTCAGGTTACTACAAATAGTGACACTATAACAAATTTGTAACACTGTAGTTTTAAAACACACAAAAATTTAATCAAAATTATTAAAAAACATTAAGACAATCGTCTCCATTTTTTGCTAGTAATAAAAAAATCAATTTCTAACCAATTATGCTTGAGTTATTGTGAATATAAAAATATTCGCTAAGCGAATTTTTATAAAATACGTAATATGATAATAAAGAATTATGGATGATTCGCTAAGCGAATTTTTATAACATATGTGTATCCTAAATACATAAATATATATGCATATGTATTAATGAGCTGTTATGAAAAACTATTACAGTCGGTTTTACAACTGACTTTAAACTAAGTTTATTAGTTAAACCCAGTCTACGTAATGCAACCGTTTTACATATTGAGTTTTCTATTAAATTCAGTACAAAGTAAGCTGGGTTTAACTACTAAACTTAGTTTTTAAAACAGACCGTTAGTTATAAGTCCGTTTATTAATTTATAGATTAGTTTTTAATCTTTTCCATGCCGAAATAAAATACCTTGTAAAAGAGAGAATGTGTAAGCATAAAAAGAAACAGAAAACTGTTTATATTACGTACCTATATGTAGAATTTTTTTATTTTTCTAATTGTTAGGGGTAATAAATAAAATAATAATAATATTGAAGATCGTACACATCGTTTACACTGTATATGTACGTATGTATAGGACAACTAGAGAGGCATCAATTTAACTTTGATTTAACATTTTTTGGGAAAAATTTTTATTAGAAAATAACCCAGTGTGGATTTTTAGTGTACTTGTAATTTATTTTTATTATAGAACTGAGAAACAATATTTTATTTAAACAATTTCAGTGCAGCTTAAAAATGTCAAAATGATTAATGACTTTAAAAACATAGTCTTGTCTTTTGTTGCAAGATATATTTCCCTCTTTGTTTCCTTTGGCATGTTAACATGCCAATGGCACTGAATCGGTTAATAATGTTAACTTAAAGTATATGTTACTTGATGTTAATGAAAAAGTACTCCTCCGTAGCTTCTTTTTATAGAAATTGGGTTTGCAACAGCTAACGCTTATTAACACTTTCAGTCCCATGGCTTCGGCATCCGAAACCAACCAAAACATCTCCAGAGGCCGACCGCGACCAATGATTAATTGATTAGTTGGTTGCACATTATGTGTGCGATGTTTATCATCATTCATTACACGGATGTGTTCCTACTCAGACAAATACATGCCAACACACACTACTCTTTTGGTTTCTATGTATAAAAAATTTTAAGATAAACAAAAATACATAAAAAATATAATTTATATTTTTAAATAATATTGATTTGTTTGTTTACAGTTTTACACATATATGCTGAACTGTGTTGAATCTCTTCAGTGACTGAATCAATTTATTTTATGTATTTGTTTATATAAAGTTTTTTTTTAAATATCGCCGGCTTCTGGGAAAATTTACTATGAAAGTGCTCGGGTCTCATAGTGTTAATAATTTTACGTATTAGGGTATCTCATAAATAATGTTGGTTTTCAATGTCCACTTTGTTGATCATACAACATTTAACTTTAATGATCATACAAAAAGAAAATCTTAATATTCAAAGTAAAGTCCATCGTATTCTGTAATCCTGACCCATCATTCAGCTAACTCTCTGAGGACTTACGAACTGTATAAAATAAAGCGTAGTAAATCGTCAGTCATGAAACCGAAATTACTTACGAGACACTTTAATATTTACACTAATTTTAGTTTATTTTAAGCTAATGTATGTGTAATTATTTTTAGTAAATACTATACCTAAAAGAATACATTTGTCAGTAGAAAAGTGCTAGTAATGAAATAGAACAAAGAGAAAATTTTAAAATAAGGGCAACTGGCTGGATCATGAAAAAGGGGGCGTCTTAACTAAGTCGGTTAAGGAGGGAGTTCAAATAAAAAAGCAACTTTTTTATTTATGATTATTTTGCTTTTTGAATTTTTTTTTCAAATTAGGGAGGGTTTCAAATAGAAAATTTTGTTTTTGAAACATTCGTTACTCTTCCCTGTGGGAGGAGGGGGCCCTTTTTTACAAGATTTTAAACGTTTACAAGGAACGCCATATCTCAAAAAGTAATAAATATTTTGTAAATATTTTTTCATTATTTTATTCCTAAAGGACCTGTCCATAAAGCTCAGTATGGGTTTCAGGTAATTTTAAAAATTAACTATAAAATTGGAATCCCAAACTTCTAAAAATTATAAAACCCAATTTTTATTTTTAAAAAAATGTTTAAAAATAGTTACAATTGTTCAAATGGAAAAAGCATACTCCACTTTATGCGCAATATGTTTATGAACAAAATTTAAAAAAAATTAAGTATCTTTTCTAGAACTTGAGATATGATTTTCCTTGCCTGGAAAGACACAACTTTTGGGAAAAGGTAGAAAACAAAAATAATAACAAAAGAAGCGGTTTAAGCCGGGTCTACATATAACGAACAGAAACGAACGAACACAAACAACTGCGAACAAACGTGAACGAACATAAACGAACAACACGAACAAAGACGAACGCAAACAAATGCGAACGAACCTAAACCGTTAATTTGTTGATGTTCGTTTATGTTCCAACTATACAATAGTTTAAAAAGTTTAGTTAAATTTTGAAATGGAAAAATATCGCAATAACCTTATTATTGCAAGCGCTGCTTATTTTATTATCCGATCTTTAAAAACTAAAAAATCAAAAAGACGCTGGTGGATGGTTTCACTTTATAAAAGCAGAACTCGTTATAATGCGTCTAATTTACTAACGGATTTAATTTGTGAGAATTCCGGATTTTTTGAAAATTTTACAAGACTGTCACCATCAGATTTCGAAAAATTAATTGAAATGGTCGGACCAAAAATATCTAAACAAAATACATATTTTCGGGAAGCAATTTCTGTTAAAGAAAGACTTAGTGTTACGTTACGATTTCTAGCAACCGGCGACTCCTACACAAGTTTAAGTTATCTTTTTAAATTTTCAAAACAAATTATTTCAAAAATTATCCCTGAAGTATGTCAAGCACTGATTGAAGTTTTAAGTAAAGAAATACAAGTAAGTATTTAAAGAAATATACATATTTATTTATGTTCATTTATACATACATATTTATTTTCATATTTATTATTCAAAGAAGTATACGTGTTTATTTTCATTAATTTAAAAAAAAAAAATAAATAAATAAGCTGTATTACACTTGGCGAGTTTCTGAAACGGGTTTCTCAACCGCGAGTAGCGAGTGAATTGGCCAATTATAATACAGTAGAGAGTTTTTGCAAAATACCGTAGGTTGTACGGTAACGCTATTTTGACAGTTTGAGTAATTGCGCATGCTCCACAATGACGTTAACGTTAACATAAATACGGTAATCTAGTTTTTTCACGCTATTTCCTTTCGAATACCGTAAGTAATAACGTGTGAAATCTAACCTGTAATTTTGAATAATTTTGTAAATTTATAAATTTATATTAATAAGCCCAATGCTCCTAATTCTAGTAGCTCTTCCATGTTTCTAAAAGCGATAATTTTCAAAAACTCAAGTGTATTACCTTGAAAAAATTCATACAATTTACTTAAAAATCAAAGAAAGTTGGGCTATTATACTGAACTGTCAAAATAACGTACAATAATTTACGGTAATGTTGCAAACACTCTAAAACTATATTTTACGGTAAATATGAATACGGTAATGGTCACGTGACAAATAGCGTTACCGTATAACTTACGGTATTTTGCAAAAACTCTCCAGTATTATACAAAAAAATTATAGATATATAGAGTAATCAAAATATAAAAAATATAGTTATTTAAATGTCTCAACGTATTGTTTTAATAACGGTGTCTCTTCGGTGGTTTCGGTGTTTATTGGAACATCAGATAAAATCTGTACACTTGATATTGGGCTGGAAATTCGAACATCTGGATATGATCCAGACGAATAAGAATATTCTGATTCATGCATGCTATTTGGCGATTTCGGAAGTAAATTGTCTTTATTTACTAATAACAGCTGTTCAGGAGTATATTGTTTATATTGTCCAAGTTCAGCACTGAAGAGTATTTGATTCATGTAATGTTGAGCAACTGAACGAGAATGACTATCCAATTTTTTTAATTTAGTAGCTACATATTCGCCATAAATGATACATTCATCTCGTTCTTGCTCTTGCTTTTCAGAGGTTCTTTTTAATATATTGTAAACATCCTGCAATTGCTGATCTTCCTTGCTTTTTCTCTTTAGTTGCTGTCCTGATTGTCAATAAGAATTTTTAATCGTTCACATCTGACAGACACAAACAAGCACGAACGAATCTTTTTCTTTGATGTACCGACACGAAGTGGGAAACAATCGTGAGTGTTCGAAATTGTTCGTTCGTGTTTGTTCGCTTTCGTGACTACGTCCACATTTGTTCGTTTACGTTTGTTCGTTACCATTCGTTTACGTTTGTTCGCATTCGTTCGCGTTCGTTCGTTATATGTAGACCCGGCTTTACTCACTGTTTATTAACTCGGCAATTCCCAGTGTCACCTGTAGGTGACAGACATTTTTACTTGTAAACTGTATTAATTTGTTTGTTTAACTTATAGTATAAAGTTGTCACAAGAAAGAAATATAAAGTCATCTATTAGCCTTCTAATGGTGGTAACAGAACGTAAAGATTTAATTATCTTATCGTTGAAAAAAATTAAAAACATCTGTCACTTCCAAATAACTCTGGGAGTTGTCGAGTTAAAACGTCTACAAAGGCATACAAATAAAAGAATATTATCTCAGTGCATACTATAACTCATGTACACACCAAAACTAAATATTACTGACCAAATCGTGAAGGGGGGGCGAGCGTTTTCTGCAAAGGAGCAGCAATTTGACTGTGCAGCGGCTCACAAATAAATATTTTTCTACTTGAAAAACAAATTTTAGCCATGTTTTATATATCACCGTGTTTGTAAAGAACCACAGAACAAAATAAAAACAAAAAATGAGATTCGAAAAAAATTAGTTTATTAGCTGTTTCTGGCGTGAACTCCCTCCTTAACTGACCATAACAGCCTTACACTGGTTTGTTGACTAATCCAAGCAGTTTCGAACTGATATCCTTACTGGTCCAAGCTGGTTCGAACTGGTATCCTATCTGGTTCAAGCAGTTTCGAACCGGTTTATTAATTGCTCCTAGCATTCTCGAATTGGTCTGTATACTGGTCCGTATACTGATCTGATACTGATTTGATACCGGCCTAATACTGATCTGATACAGATTTGCTACTGCTCTAAACAGTTTCGAACTGGTGTGCCAACTAGTCATAACAATCTTATACGGATCTGAACTGGCTGGGTAACTGAACAGAGGTGGCTTTAACTGGGTCGGTTAACTGGTGCCGAACTGTAAATTGCTCTCAACAGCTTTTAACTACCCGGTTAACTATACATAAAAAGTTTGTAAAGTAGGATATTTTTGCCGCGAATAGGATCGTAAATGGTACTAAAAAATTAAGGATTATCTTAAACTTACTCTGACGTGGATACACCTTTATAAATACGATAAAATATTTATCATATTTCATTTTTTATTCCATGCATATTGGTACAATAGAAGCTTACAGCTTACTCGCTATTCTGGCAGTTCACAATTTAAAAAAAAAAAAAGGTTTCAGATATATTTTTTGTTATGAACTTTATTATTGTAGAGCAAAGCAAATATCTTTTTCAATGAAATATTAGTAGTTAATGAGTAGGAAAGTATTTTTTAGTAAATTAATATACTAAATACATGATTTACAGGATTATCTATCTTATAGACATACTACTGTGTACTCCCTTCATGTAGGGGTATCATGACGTCTTAATATTGTAATAAGGTATCGTTAAGAACAGAGCGATCACGTTAAAAGTAAACAGAGCAAAATTAGAAAAAACAAGTTAAGAAAGACTACTGTATTCATATGTTTAAGCATACTGAGTTAAATTCTCACTCATCTTCAAAATAGAAAAAATAAAGCCTATTTTACATCGATTTTACGATACAGGATTAACTTATTAAAGAGCATTACCGCATAAGAGTATATGAAAAGTACCTAATCTTCATATATGACCAATTTTGATAAAAAATGACTAGACCAGAAACGGTAATATGCCAAAAATCAGGTCGATTGCCCGCACTGGTGGTAACATACCGAGAGGAAAAGTTTTTTCGACTTTCCTTGTTTTTTCACACAGGAATGACGGGCTTGTTGTCCGGCTGGGGTATATGGAAGTATATCATACACTTGTAAATATATGCTTCTTTTGAGATTTTTCCTTTATTCTAAGCTTAAGAAATATGACCTTAAAATTTTAGAATTGAAAATACAGGGTCTTACAATTGGAGAAACATTTTGAGACTATTTTTTTCGAAGAGCTCATAGTCTTTTACCCCTTTTAGGTTAGTATGATTTTGTGATTTTTAACCGTGTATTGTTTTATTTGATTTAGAAACATCTGGTTTTGGTATTTGGATATTCTGCAAATAGCAGCAAAATGTAATGATACAAGTTTTTTTTATATATATTCATCCGACACAGAAAATAGCAGAACAAGCTTCAGAAGTAACTGGATTAACCAACATCGATGGCGAGTTGTTTCTACACTGAAACCGAATGGTATAGCTTTGGATAAATTTCTTGAATATTTACTTTAAACGAAAAATATAGCTTTGGATAAATTTCTTGAATATTTACTTTCTTTAGAAAGAAGATGTATTTTATGTGCCCATAATTGTAATTTTGATGCGCTTCATTTATTACGTACAATAAACTTTTTGTCTATGACCAACACTTTTGGCAGCGCAATTCAAGGATTCGCGGATACTTGAAAAATTTTTCGTCGTATAACAGGTACAAATAAAAAAAGGTCAAATACTTTAACAGGATTAGTCACATCGTTAGGAATTGTAATTGATGGAGCACATAACGCAGAACGCGATATAAATATACTTAACAAAGTCATAGAAAATCGCAAAATCTCGTATGAAGAAATTATTGAAGATTGTGAAAGCTGGGAGTTTTGGATTCGTAAAATAGGAAATAAAAAAAAATCAGAAGTAATTTTAAAAACTTTATTACCTCTAACAAGTAAAGGTCTTGAAGTGATAATTCCCGATTTTGATGAAATTTGGTAGGTGTGTAGAACACAAAAAAATAACAGACACGTATTTTTCTTTATCTGCCAAAAACGCCATTTAAGGGGTGAAATCCGCCCCCAAAGTTGGGGTAAAAATTTAATTTTGTCAAATTACTCGAAAACTATAACAGATAGAAAAAAAGTTTAAATTGACACAACCCTTCATTTTTAAAGGTCTTCCTATTGATGCACTCAAATCCAGGGTCGGACCTACTGGAGGGGTCTTGACTATAAAATTGAGGGTAAAATTTGAAATAGGGTGAATATGGTTGGACCAATTAAAATATTGATATCAAATATGAAAACTACATCAAAAATACTAGTTTACCTGTGTTTGCTAAAAGCCGTTACGTTAAAGTTAAAAGCTCAAATATTAATCTAAAATCTTACATGTGCACTCAATATTTAACTTATAATATCTTTAAAAATAGCTTTTTGAATCGTTTTTATTTATTGTGTTTATACCTACAATTAATATTTAAACAAAAATATTGGATAAAATTTTATTATAATGTTATTCGTGCAAAATTAAGGGCTCTATATAAGTTCCGGTAGCTCTAGTTAATATTGGAAGCTGTTGAAATATTTTAAATATTTTGAAATATTTTATCGGTAGAGGCAAAATTTAAATTGACGTAGCATATAATTGTTTTAGAGCTTGAAAAATATACAGGGATATTAACCTATTGCGATATATGAATCCAGGATCGTAGTTATTAGCGGGTTTTCTATTATCAGTGTCGAATTTAATTATTTTATAAACAGCTATATATATATAAATATTTTATACATATTATACAATTTAATATATACATAGTACCTAACAAATTTCATTTTACAGTATAAATTATTCTTTTTCAGCATTTCTATCCAGCATTTTTATTAACTAGTAAAATATAGTACTCTAAAGGACATGTAATATTACACGATCACTATTAAAAATATAAAAGGTTTCATTCTAAAAGTATTACTCGCATATCTGTGAAATAATTATGATCTGAACAGAATTCACCAATGCTGGGAAATCAAAAGTACGTTGTGCTAAAAATTAGATACAGTAAATATTTAATTTTTTCATAACCTCCTACACTTCGATATTTTAAGCGCATGAAAACGTACAGCACATCGGCTGTACGTATTTGCCAACAAAAGAAGAAACACATATTTTAAAGGAGCTACTCAACCCATTTCCTTTTGTTGTCAAGTAAATATCGTTAGTATCAGCGTAAGAGACATATTTTTTCAAATAATAGAAGTTGTACTGATTACTTATTTATCCCATTTGTTTTGCAACTGATGAAACTATATATATCGCAGTCCTTTTATCAAAAAATTTTACTGACGACCCGCTAATAACTACGATCCTGGATTCATATGTGGCAATAGGTTAATATCTCTGTATATTTTTTTAAGCTCTAAAACAATTATATGCTACGTCAATTTAAATTTTGTCTCTACCGATAAAATATTTCAAAATATTTCAACAGTTTCCAATATTAACTAGAGCTACCGGAACTTATATAGAGCCCTTAATTTTGCACGAATAACATTATAATAAAATTTTATCCAATATTTTTGTTTAAATATTAATTGTAGGTATAAATACAATAAATAAAAACGATTTAAATATTTATTTTTATAGATATTATAAGTAAAATATTGAGGGCACATGTAAGATTTTAGATTAATATTTGAGCTTTTAACTTTAACGTAAAGGCTTTTAGCAAAAACAGGTAAACTAGTATTTTTGATGTAGTTTTCATATTTGATATCAATATTTTGATTGGTCCAACCATATTCACCCTATTTCAAATTTTACCCCCAATTTTATCGTCAAGGTCCCTCCAGTAGGTCCGACCCTGGATTTGAGTACATCAATAGGAAGACCTTTAAAAATGAAGTTTTGTGTCAATTTAAACTTTTTTTCTATCTGTTACAGTTTTTGAGTAATTTGACAAAATTAAATTTTTACCCCAACTTTGGAGGTGGATTTCACCCCTTAAATGGCGTTTTTGGCAGATAAAGAAAAATATGTGTCTGTTATTTTTTTGTGTTCTACACACCTACCAAGTTTCATCAAAATCGGGAATTATCACTTCAAGACCTTTACTTGTAAGTAATTGTTTGAGTCTACAAATGAAGCGGCGAATGGTTAAAGCTGGCATATCGGATGATATGCTAGTTGAAACCTTCCATTCTCATAAAGACGTTGGAATCAACAATTTGTTGGGAAGGGATGAAAATGGTTTAATTATAGTATCAAAATCAAAAAAAGTGATTAACAGTGTAACTAAATATTTAAAAAATAAAGTATAATTTATATACGTACAATAAAAAAAATGCTTTTTTAAATGATCTACACATAAATTTTATCCAGTACACTTGATTTCGTTTTTTATGTCCAGTTCTTCAATGAATTTTACATTTTCATATTTTTTTCCAGTATATTTTGTTCGTTTGAATTTTGATTATTAATAATTTATTTCTTCACAAGATGACATTAATAATATCAATATGTTAGAGTCCGTATTATAAATAGAGTCATGACATGTGTGCTGAACGCTGATTGATTTCGGCATTTTCTGTCCAGAGTTTTCGTAAAATACATTAGAAGTAAATTAAATATTAAAAAAATCATTTAGTTTAACCTCAAAAGAATAATCAAAATAAAACCTTTTAATTGCTCATTAATTCATAACTTATTAACAATAATTATGTACTAAAAACTACATATTTACTCAAACATGTGATAATTAATTTTGAAGCTTCCCGCTCTGCTTTGGATAGAAAATGGCTGATATGTCACGACTCTATTCATTATAGAGACTCTACAAATGTTACAATATGTATGTACTAAGCAGGAAATTCTAAGCCATGCATAAATTCTTAGAAAAAAAAGGCCGTCTATGATTAGGATCAGATAATAGAATTTAATACTTTTAATTTCAAATGTTATCGAGTGCCTGTGAAACATTATTAGTGTATGGCGGATTTTTATCCGTATTTAAACATACACCAATATTCATATGTTCACTCAATGTCCAGCTTTGGCTGATACTTGAACACTCGATGTACTTTGGCAAATGGCCAATTCATTATGTTAATTAAAATTGACATAGTGTTTGAAAAATTACCAAACTGGATCGGCTGGGACTCGAACCCGGATCTCTTGGTTACCAGCCAAGCGCGTTACCAACTAGGCCACCGATCACTTGTTCGAGTGCCACTCCAATTCAGTAATCAATCAAACACAACCTCTCTCTAATGCGAGACGCAGTTTTATACTTTTAATTTCAAATGTTATCGAGTGCCTGTGAAACATTATTAGTGTATGGCGGATGTTTATCCGTATTTAAACATACACCAATATTCATATGTTCGAGTCCCAGCCGATCCAGTTTGGTAATTTTTCAAACACTATGTCAATTTTAATTAACATAATGAATTGGCCATTTGCCAAAGTACATCGAGTGTTCAAGTATCAGCCAAAGCTGGACATTGAGTGAACATATGAATATTGGTGTATGTTTAAATACGGATAAAAATCCGCCATACACTAATAATGTTTCACAGGCACTCGATAACATTTGAAATTAAAAGTATAAAACTGCGTCTCGCATTAGAGAGAGGTTGTGTTTGATTGATTACTGAATTGGAGTGGCACTCGAACAAGTGATCGGTGGCCTAGTTGGTAAGGCGCTTGGCTGGTAACCAAGAGATCCGGGTTCGAGTCCCAGCCGATCCAGTTTGGTAATTTTTCAAACACTATGTCAATTTTAATTAATAGAATTTAAGTATATTTAGTTAATACTAATAATTATTCAATTTAATCACAATTATTCATTACAACATAGTACTGTAGTGATTTCACTACATTAACATTCCAACATAATTGTAATGGACTCCAGAAAACCATTATCACTCGACTTTCACCTTCGCTATTGCATCATCCACACAAGGACAGCAGTCGCCACTGGAAATCTACTGATTTCACCCTCGTTATTGCATCATCCACACCAGGACAGCAGTGGCCACCGAAAATCTAATCGATTTCACTTTCACGCCAAAAAATCAATTAAGATTATATATATATATATATATATATATATATATATATATATATATATATATATATATATATATATATATATATATATATATATATATATACCGTGTGAGTTTTTCGAGAGTTGCCATTTTTGTTACAGCCAAACCGTTGATTTAATCGAAAAATTGTTCAAATAAGAGTTGTAGATACCGACGGGGGCAACCGATTTCTTTAGTCAAGAGCTTTATAACTCTTATGGTTTCCGAGCTATGATACAAACTGACTGATTTTTAAATGGGACTATATATTAATTTTTCGATAAAACTGATCTAATGCATTAATTAACAACATAAATGAGCAAAAAAAATTTTTTTCCTCAAGTTTAATTTTTTTTTTTAATTTATCAGTTAAGCGGTAAAAATATGCATATGTACTTGAGGCTACTTCAACCGATAGTGTTTTTTTTTGTTACATTTCCATTACATCCAAGAAAAGAACTTTTCCAGTACCATTTCTATCATAAAAATTTGGTTGCAATAGAAATGGCAACTCTCAAAAAACTCACATGATATATATATATATATATATATATATATATATATATATATATATATATATATATATATATATATATATATATATATATATATATATATATATATATATAATAGCCATGCGATTATAACAATCCGGATTATAACAATTTATCACCATCTTCGTCTTCGTCTAACTCTTGTTTACAAAACATGTACGTGAATGATAGAATTGAGTATGCGTTAGTAACACTCAAGAATGACGCATTTAATTTTTCTGTGGCGGCACCTTCCTAAATTAAAAAATACATAAATATGTCTTTTGTACAATATTAAATATTATATTTTACATCTGATGACAATATGTAATGTACGTATTATGCTAAATGTGTTATTACATGTTATGTTATACTATATAAGTTATACATAATTTATGTATATAGCTTTTGACTTGTTTCATTTACGTAGATAAAATTATATGAACCCTAAAAATTTTTGAAAATAAATGTATGTCCTTCAAAATTATTTCTAAGAAATTTTTTGACAAAATTTCATTTTAAATTATATTTTTAGTGGCATGTGAAGGATAATGATTAATGGAAACAGAATACATTTTAGAAATTCTACAGCATATAATATGTAATTGTAAAATTTTTTATTAGATTGTATATTGTATATTGTAAATTTATTAGATTGTGTAATTTGATACTTTTATGTGTCAGAAATTTAAGGATACTTAACTTATTTACTTACATAAGACAAAAATATATAACATAAGAAAATAAATTATGTTGTCTAAACTCAATAAACAAAAGCAAAAATGCACGTTGTCTTATCTTTATATGAGAATTTCCTATTAGTTACAATGTATCTTATTTTGATCTGTTAAAAAATTATGCATTAGTTTTATGCTTTAGCATTCATTTTTCTGTATATTACAATCAGTTCTTTACGACCGCTCATTACGTAAAAGTACTTTGATTTTTTATGTGTGTATTTACTGAACAATAGAATAAATTGTGCTTTCAAAAAAAAAAATTTGCTTAAATATTGTGATTGTTGATTTACCGAACAATTTAATTCTTTAGTATTATTTAATGGACATTGCATATTAGTTTAAGACAATTAATTATATTTTAAGACAATTTAGTTTATAGTTGAGTGTATAGTTTATTTATTTACTTATTTATTTTTTAAAGGAGTTTACGTAAAAGAAAACACTACCTTACCATTAAACAAAAAGTCGAAATTTTATAATTAATTGAGAAAGGTAATACGCAGTTAGTTCATATAGCGAAAATGTTCGATGTCCACTCATCCGTGATTACAAGGATTCAAATTACAAGTGAAAGAGGAAATGTGGAAACAAAATCAAGAAAGGATACATACCAACCTCAGATTGAAAAAGCCTTGTTTCTGTGGTTTAAACAAAGAAGATTTTTAGGTGAACCAGTTTCTGGTCCAATTTTAAAAGAAAAAGACCTCTTTTTTGCTAACCAAGTGGGAGCTACATCTACTTTTAAAGCAAGTGAGGGATGGCTAGAAAGATTTAAGGAAAGGCGTGGTATACGTCAATTGTCAATACAGGGAGAAAAACTATCAGCAGATAAAGAAGCCGCCGAACAATTCAAAATAAAATTAGAACAAATTATAAGTGATAATAATTACAGCCTTGATTGTATTTATAATTGTGATGAGACAGGATTGTTTTGGAAAGCCTTACCGACAAAAACACTTGTAGCAAAAGATGAAACTACTGCTTACGGTTTCAAAAAAATAAAAGAAAGAATAACGATTTTATTTTGTTGTAATGCTACTGGAAGTCATAAATTAATTCCACTGGTAATAGGCAAATACAAAACCCCTGGATGTTTAAAGAATATTAAACATTTACCCGTTCAATATACCAACCAAAAAAATTGTTGGATGAATTCTGAAATTTTTTTTATCTTCATTTCAAAATCAGTTCGTGCCCAGTGTTGGAACAAAAAATGTTTTGTTAATTTTAGATAATGCCCCACCACACTTAATAAGCGATGTAAATTTAAGTGAATTGTATACTAACATGAATGTACTTTATTTACCCCCAAATGTAACATCTGTAAGACAGCCACTCGACCAAGGTACAGTAGAAATTTTTAAAATAAATTATAAAAAAAATTTATTAAGGCAGTTACTAATTAAAGACGACAGTGAAAGTTTAGTAGATTTTTTTAAAACAAATTAATCTGCGTACTGCGTTCCAATTAATTAATAAATCATGGGAATCAGTCAATGAAACATCAATTCAAGGTTGTTAGAAAAGCCTCTTGCCAACATATTTAAAATGCGAAAAAAGTACTGAGGTACCAAGCACAAACGATTTATTTGAAATTCTACTATCATATTTAGATGTAGATAATGAAGGAATAATGGACTGGGTAAATTTAGACAAGAATGAAAAGGGGTTTAAAATTTTAAGCAATGAAGAAATTCTTGCAGGAATTGAGGGTGAACAAAAGACTCAAGAAGAAAGTGACAGTGAAGAAATAAACTAGTACCATCTATTAAAGATGCAGCAAAAATAGTGTCATCGCAAATTAAATTTTGTGAAAAACAAACTGACTGAAGAAAACGAAATAATGTTTTTGCGTAATTTAAAATCTAAAATTTTTAATAAGTTAACAAATTAGTTCAGTAAGTGTGTATACTTTATTAGTGTTAAGTGAGTTTAAAAAATTTAATGTACATATACACAGAGTTTATAAATAACATGTTCAGTACATATATACATATTCTATGGGTTATTGTATAGGTAAGATACAAACATAAAATAATTTTCTTTGAAGTTTTTGAACAAAAATTATACCGTATTAATTACGTCATCGTCTATTACAAACATATTTTATACGTACGACAATAACTTGTCAAGTTGACTATTGTTATGTTTTAATTATAATTAATTCAAAAATTTAATGAGCCGCCCATGGCAGTCACTCGATTATAAACAATCCCTACCCTAAGAGGAACATTTATTTGTTATAATCGGGTGGCTACTATACTACTCAAAACAAAATAAGGGTCACTCATGTTTTGCTGCATAAGTTTATTTTTATATAAGTTACAGTATAAGGTATGCTTACATTTAATTAAGGAACTAATTTTTTGCTAAATAAAATTAATTTTAATAAGATTAAATAAAAAATTAATCCATAATTACATTTTTTTAGGATTTTATCATTTTTATAGTCATTTTTACAGTCATCAACAAACGTTCACGCTTTGAGTAAAAGCACACATTATGCAACTTTTCGATGATTTAATATCGAGTATGCCTTACCCTTTTTAAAACACATTCTTAAAGCCTCCTCGGCATGCTTTCAATAAGATGCCTAACGGTTTCATCAGGAATCTCCTCCCAACATCTTCTCAAGACATCAATCAGTTGTTGTTGAGTGTGCACATCCTCTCCGGCTGCCCTGACTCACCGTTTTAATTGATCCCAAAGATGTTCTATTGGGTTCAAGTCAGGGCTATTTGCAGGCCACGGTAAAACCTGTATATTAGTAGTCCCTAAGGACAGTTGTCGTCGCTCGAGCGGTATGCGCTCGGGCATTATCCTGCATCAGGATAAATCCGTCGGCCGCTCGTTGTGCAAAGGGGATCACATGGGGTCTGACAACCTGTTCGATGTAACTTTGAGCCGTTATAGTACCCTCGTTCAGGAAAACAAGCTCAGTTTTGCCTTGCAAACTAATTCCACCCCAGACCATGACATTAGGACCGCCCAATCTGTCGCGTTCGTGAATGTGACGATCAGAAAACCTTTCCCAACTTCTTCTCCGCACCCTTACACGTCGATCATCACTAAAAAAATTCACCTTGCACTCATCCGTGAAGAGTACGTGACGCCATTCCTCCAAGCCCCATTCAAGGTGTTCACGTGCAAATCTTAAACGGTTTGCACGATGCGCTCCGGTCAATTTGGTACGGATTACTGGTTTTCTTGAACGTCGTTGGTCTTCATGCAAACGACTTCGTATGGTCTGATTACTGACAACAGTACCAGTAGATCGATGTAAGCGATTTTCCAGAGTACCTGCGGTAACAGTCGGCTCACGTCGTGCCACAGTCGAATGTAATGGTCTTCACGGGCAGTGGTAGCACGAACTCTTCCTGAGCCACGGCGCCGGGTTACACTACCGGCCTGCTGATACCGATTCCAAACATTTTGAATAGCCCTTCGTGAACAACCCAACTATCATCGTTACGGCTCTGGTAGCAGTAGCTTCGTCCATATGGTGTCGAATTCTCGGCATTGTAAAAATAAATGATTGAATAACACGCCAAACTTCAAAAAACAACCTCAGCAATCAATAATCTAGCGCAAACTGATTTAAAATCAAATTCAAAAAAATACGTAAAACTAACCACTTGACGCTGTGCGAGACAAAAAAACGTTTAAATCTTACCCTCAACAATAATATCACTTAAACCTAACTGCTATCGTTTACTCAACCACTTAATATCATAACAACAGTCATTTAGAAAAGTTATTTTGACGTGGATCGACATAAATCAGTTTTAAAAGACAAACTTTCAAGTGGCCCTTATTTTGTTTTGAGGAGTGAGTATATATATATATATATATATATATATATATATATATATATATATATATATATATATATATATATATATATATATACATATATATTAAATATTTTACTTATAACGTAAAAGCCCCTATACCGGAACACTGTTTTTAGGTGTGTAATTAAACTGGCTTATAAAAATTGACAAATAAATTAAACACCCATTTTTTTTCTTAATAAGCATGAAAGAAAGTTTTTTTTTAATCCAATGAATAGGTTTTTAAAAAAATACAACCCAAAATTTTTTATTTATTAATGTTTTTCTTTTACAAAATGTCGATATCTATATCCAAACAGAGAAAACAAAGTTGAAAACCAATATACAAACAGACGTGTAATATGAGTAATATGACACATAGAGTGACATCTAGACGTCAAAGTAGGAAACAGAATGGTTTAAGTATCAGACGTAAATAAAGGATCAAAATACCTACTGTATTCAACAAAAATTGTTTAATATGTATATACGATATGTACTTTTTTTAATTAAGTAAGGAAACATTAAATGCGAGGTGAATTTAAATTGAAAAATAATCATTCTATTAATTATAACTTTTGTTACCAGAGGTTCCTTTCAGAAATAACTTCATTAATATCAAAACTGCTCGGACATATTATCGCGTTCCTGTATAAGGGCTTTTACGTTATATAGAAATAAAAAACGTTGCTTGCTACTTGTGTGAATTGTATATCGCGCGTTTTCTGTCTCAACCTCGTATAAGGTTTTTTGACGGTTTTGAGTTAGAAAGTCATACATGTACATAATTCACTTCCCCATATAATGCACTAAAAAATATTGAAAAATAGTTATTTGCAAATGGAAAAATAATTATTTTATTCAATTTCATACAAACTTGTACGACATGAACTAAATTTAGTTTTCTGACAAAACGTGGTATATGGTATATTGGTTTGTGTAATAGTTATTTGTGTATAAAGAGCGCAAAATGATGCATTGCCGCTTGATTGAGAATGTTGTGCAATGTCATTTTTAATTGATATTTTGCAATTATTTTGAAATTTAATAAAATTAATATTTCACTTGATTACGATAAAAATAATTAATAATTTTAGAATCTGTTTATTTGTTACCATAGAAAATATAAACAACGCCTACCCCATTTGTAATTAAATATACGTTGAGCGAGCGACAAAGTATTACCTTTCCGCTTTAAAGCGCAATGTAGTAATTTGTTGCTCGGCAACAAGAGTCTTCGACAAATACACATTTTGCACTCTCTTCACAGAGCGCAAAAGTCTACTTTATACTAAGATTGTAGAAAAAATTATTATCAGCATACCCTACCCCACATTTTTATCAGCATACCCTCGTACTTGACCAAGATACAACTATCTGACACTAAAATTTGCAGGTACTGTACACCATAAGTCCAATGGTACGTAGTGGTCGGTGCAAATTTAAGTGGAAGTACGTAAAATCGGAAGATCAGGAGCGTCGGAAAACTTTTACTTGAGGCCAGGCGCTGGTAAATATTATTTATTATTTAAACAAGTATACCCTATTTCAGATACAATTGATTATGAGTGAAAATTAAATAATTCTTATATTCAAAACAAATCAATGTTCTATTCTTTTCTAAAAACTACAATTTTAAAATTTACGTAAGTGCAATAATGAAAGAGATAAAGCCAAGAAAACGGAAATTATTTAAATGATGAAGCATGGTTAAATTTAACTGAAGTGGACCATACATATTGAATATAAATAAGTACAGTATGCTTCAAAAAGTGATCGGACACCTTAACGGGGGGTGCCTACACTTTTGACACGGCAATGTACCACAACATTTTGACGCGTACTGTACGTATTTATATGTATATAATATGTACTTGTTTATATAATAAATAATATTTACCAGCCCTTCAAATAAAAGTTTTCCGACGCTCCTGATCTGCCAATTTTACGTAGGTACTTCCCCTTAAATCTGCACCTACCACTACGTACCATTGGATTTGTGATGTACAGCACCTGCGAACGGGTGCTGTACACAACAAATCCAATCAAATCAGTTAGTTGTATCTTGGTCTAGTACGAGGGTTTGCTGATAAAAATGTTACTATTTCAAAAAATAATTTTACAACTAGTATACCATATACATAGGAACTGCAATATAACGTAGTGGCCGGTACAAAATAAGGGGAAGTACGTTATATCGAATGACCACGGCCGTCAGTAAAATTTTTTTAAGGGAGTACAGAAACCTTATATGCGAACACATACGCATTTCATTATTTTTCATTATTGATATACACACGTGTATACTCTTACTTAAATGCATGTTTACAAGGACAGTCACACGTCTTTAGCTAAATACATATGTACTAAAAGCCGACTTCACTATTGGTTAGCAATTGAAAAATAGACCAAACAGTGGAATTTAATAATAGTTTTAGAATATTCTATTCGGAAACTAGGAAAGATATCGGAAAACTAATTTTACTATGGGATTTGCCATTAAAGTAATGGTTGAATAGCGGAATTTGACAAAAGTTCTAGATCATTCTATTCGAAACCTAGAATAGATATAAAAAAATAAAATTTACCATTAGATAGGTCATCAAAGAAAATGCTAAATAACGGAATTTGAGAAATGTTCACGAATATTCTATTCGGAAACTAAAAAAATATTCAGAAAGCGACTTCATCAGTAGATTGCACCTTGGCAAAAAATGTCAAATAGTGGGTGCTATACGAAAGTTTTAGTTATAAATTTACGCCAACGTATTCGATTGCAAAAAAAGTATAATATTTATATTTTCCTTAAATAAAGAACCTTAACTCTTGTTAAATTCCGCTATTTGATCTTTTGTTTAATAATTAGATGAGTGATAAAATAGGTTTTTTGATATTTTTGCTAATTCTCGAATAGAAAATTCTAGAATATTGTTCAATTTTTGTTATTTAGGCTTTCATTCGACGACAAATCCGATGGGGAAATCCGTTTTCCGATATTTTTACTAGTTCTCGAACGGTTGGCTATGTGCACTCGTTGCGACAGCACGTGTTCTTATTTGGTTCGTTCATTAATTAACAATTAAAACTAAATTTTGAGTTTTTAAAGTAAATAAAAAGTTGTGAAAAGAAAAATTTTAAACAGATAAAACGTTTATGTGGCTATTATTTTAGTAATTTGTGGAGAAAAGTGACAAAAAGTGCCAAAATCTTTAAATCTTAATAAAAGTGATTCTAATAATAAACTTCTCTAGTTGAATATTATGACATTCTTACATAAACATTTACTTTGAATAACACAAATAAAATTGTAGTAACAATATACACAAACGTATGCTGCATAATATCTATTCGATCGAAGGGCTGGTATATAATTAAGATCTGGTGTGGTGGTTTAAGTGCTTCGTAGTAGTAACACTGTGTATTACAATTCTACACGTTCGTATCCTGATTTCGACAAAAAATTTTTTTTTCTTTTTTTTTTAATATCTTTGATTTTGTTACCTTATTTATTATTTTATTACAATGGCCGAAACGTCTAAACTGGATGCTATTATTAATAAAATGGATATTTTAATGTCCGCAATTAGAGACGTTAAATCTATCTGTCAAAGCCTAACACATGAAAATATTCAGCTTAAAGAGAAAATTAAGGAACAAAATGGTATTATTACTGCACTACAGAAACAAGTGAATAAAAAGAATTTAGTGATATTTGGTTTTAAACCGCAAACTGACTCTCTTGAAGAGGCCGTAGTTAATTTAATTTCAAATTCGTTAAATGTGGAATGTACTACTTGTGATATAGAGGAAGTATATTTTATGGGTAAACCTACTGAACAAAAGCGACCTTTGAAAGTATGTTTCGCAAACTATAAAAAGAAACAAGAAGTTTTCAATAAAAGAAGATTGCTAAAAGGGACACGGATCTTTATCAGCCAAGATTTGCCAAAGGAAATTAGAGAAAAATATAAAGAAAAGCGTCTCCAAAGAATGAATAATCAAAACACAGAAAATGAAAAGCAGTCAGGCAAACGTGTTCTGGTGGAGCAGTCATCTGAAGAGTATGAAGACGTAGTGCCGACTAGAATTACTCAAACTACAAAAAAAGCTAAAGAAACCATTCCAAAAAACTAGTCGATAACTATAATAGTGTTAATTTCTTTGTATGGAACTGCCACGGTTTGAATAATTTTTTTAATTTAGATAAATATATGCTTGTTAATTATACTGTAATTGGGCTTTCAGAAACATGGTCATGTAAACAATTAAATTTCTCTAATTGTAAGTTTTTTTCTGAATTTTATTGTATTGAAAGTTGTGCAATTAAGGAGAAAAGTATAGGCAGGGCATCTGGTGGGCTTTGTATGTTAATAAGAAAGTCTGTTAATTTGTTTAAAGTCTTAGAAGTAACGGAGGCTTGAATATTTGTGGAAATAAGTATTAAAAGATATACATATGTTTAGGTTTAATCTATTTTTCACCATCTAAAGACTACGACACCTACTTAAATTTATTGGAATCATCGTTACAAGGTATAATGGATAATTTAGATAATAAAATATTAATAATCGGCGGTGATTTTAATGGAAGAGTTGGTAGTTTAGGCGAGTGTGATGAGCAATTACTTACAGGATCAAATCTTAGCAAATATCGGATTTCCTTAGATTTAACGGTAAACAACAAGGAAACCTCTTTAATAGATTTTATGGAATCCAAGGGCTTATTATTACTAAATGGTCGAACTTTAGGAGATATACCAGCACAATTTACTTATAATTCTCCTATAGGTAGAAGCGTTATTGATTTTTATTGGGTCAATCTAAATTGTATCCCTTTTATAGAAAAGCTAGTAGTTAGTAACGATATTTCAGAATCGGATCATTTCCCCTGTTGTTTAACATTGAAACACAAAATAAATTGTTATAGTACCGATACATATTTAAGTAAAATAAAAACTTTCGTTTGGGATAGTCAAAAAATAGTAGAATATCAGAATTTTATAGATAATATCGATTTACATACAATTTGTTCCTCTGACTCGTTAAGTAATTTATTGAAAACATCTATCGAAAAATTTGTGAACTTAGAGAATTTAGTGCAAGAGAAATTATTGGTAAATAATAGCTTACCTAGTAACTTTAAACCCTGGTTTACAAAACAATGTCGCAATGTTAGGAAAGATTTGAAACGTTTGTTGAAATGTGCTAGAAAGAAAAAATCGGATAACTCTCTCTGGTGTGAATATAATAATCTTAAGAAAAATTATAAAATGCTGGTTAAAAATTCCAAAACCAACTATTATAAAGAAATCAGGGAAAAACTTTGTTGCGTACGTAATACCACTGAATTTTGGAAAACAATCAAGTCCTTTAAAATTAAAAATATTAATACTGCAAACATTAATATAGATGATTGGGAAAAACATTTACACTTACTTTATCCGGAACAACGGAGTGAAACTGTAGATTTTTATGATTGTTTTAATCCGTTTTTTGATTCAGAAATCGATTTACATGAGTTAAGCAAAGCTCTTAATGGTTTAAAAGAAAATAAAGCAGCAGGCTATGATAAAATACCTTACGAATATTATAAGTACTTACCAGAGCATGGAAAAACGATACTTTTAAAGCTCTTCAATGGCATACTTGAAACCGAGACTTTACCGCAAGACTGGTCTAAAGTAATACTCGCTATGATACATAAGAAAGGGGACATAAATAATACAGATAATTATAGACCTATTGCCTTATTAAACACCTTAACTAAAATCTTTTCCCAAATATTAATGGATAGGTTGAATGATGGGCGATTTTCACCGAATGTTTACCTGAATGGCAGTCAGGGTTCCGTGGAGGGCGAGGCTGTAGGGATAATATCTTTGTTCTGAATTCTGTATGTCAAATTCACCTGAGACTACCTAAACCAAAAATATTTGCTATCTTCGTAGACTTTAAACAGGCATTCGATAAAATCAATCATACATTACTGTGACAAAAATTGTATAATGTAGGTGTGAGCTCCAAGTTTATTAGACTAATAAAATTAATGTACGACACAGCCAATATATCGATTAGATTAGGTGACAAGTATTCGAAAAGTGTAGCATTTAAAAACGGAATTTTGCAAGGTGACCCTCTCAGTACCCTGCTATTCAACATATTTATAGCGGACATTGAAACCTTTTTTAAACAGCAAGGCATTCGTGGGGTTAGTATCGATTCAGTTAATGATTTAATACTTTTGGGTTATGCCGATGATCTTGTACTATTGGCAGATACAAGGGGAGGTGCCCCAAAATTACTAGATTCCCTTTCCGTTAACTGTGCAAATAACCGTTTAATCGTTAATACTAATAAAACGAAATTGCTTATCTTTCATAAAGGGAGACTAAGTAATAGCAACCAAAAAGATCTTTGTTTTGATGGGATGAAAATTGAGCGTGTAAGCAAATTTAACTACTTGGGCATAATTTTTTCGTCCTCGGGCCTTTTTTCGAAAACGAAAAAAGAAATGTTAAATAAATCAAAAAAAGCAATCGGCTGTACTCTGCAAACTTTAGCTAAAACAAAAGCCGACTCATGGGAATGCAGGAAAATGCTTTGTGACACGATAATAAAAGCAACCTTGCTATATTGCGCGGAAGTTTGGTCATTAAGATATTATTCCGAATTAGAAACATCGCATCTTACTTATTATAAAAGTATTTTACGCCTGCCAAGATGCACCGCTAATTATTTGATACGAAAAGAACTTGGAATTCCACCTGTAGAAATTGAAATCTTTAAAAGAGCTACCTCATGGTGCATAAATATACTAAAAATGCCAAACAACAGATTGCCTAAGATTTGTTACGCCCGTCTAGCAGAACTTTCGGCTACGCCAAATAGCCCATTACAGTATAATTGGTTTTCGCAATTAAAATATTTATATGAAAAGGCTAACTTAAACAATATATGGGACTCACAAGATGCAAATACCATCAAGAGTAATATGAACAGCTCCCTAGATATTTATAGGCAGATGCTCTACCGCCAAGATATTAGGAAAATACAAGAATCATCTTATAATTTAATTTATAAAAATGTATTTGTTGATTATGGAAAGTACAAAATTGAAGAATATTTAAATCTTAGTACGCGTTTAGAAACATTAAGAGTTGCATCACAAATTAGACTAACTGGCAGTAAATGCTTAATTATATCATTCAATAACATAAAATATAGAATAAATACTACGAATTTATGTCAGATTTGCAAACTAAACGAAAATGAGGACTTACCCCATATATTGCTTAAATGTAGACCTTACGAACAATTTAGATTAAAATATTTGCGTTACCAAACTATTGAGTCTATATTAAGTGTATCCTCACTTCAAGAATTAAAAAACTTATATTATTTTATTACTAATGCATTAAAGCTCAGAGCATTTATGCTAAATGAGTAACTAATTAAATATTGCCAAATAGTTTTTATTTTTCCTTTACTAGCTGCTTTTGCCATTGAGTATATATGTAACTATTGCTTATAATGACTACCAAAAATACTCAATTTTAAAAGAAGCTTGTATAAGGTGCGTTTACATAGCACTTTTCTCCTATTACATACAGTAATAATTTACTTATTTATGTATCCTCTCAAAGTAAACAAAAGAGATGTAAAGATTATTTATTATAATGACAAACTAAAAAGACATTCCTTTTTTTTTCTTTTCTCGCTGTTCTTTGAGAGTGTATTGATATTTATACTTACTTTATATTTAGCCATGCAGAATATGATCCTTTTTGTTTAAACTCATAAAATCTTTATTTTTGTATTTTCTTTTTGTATTATTATTAAGCCAACCATTGCATAAATTAAGTTTCAAACAATAAAGAACTACTACTACTACTACTACTACTAGTTCTCGAATAGAACATTCTAGAACATTGTTCAATTTTTGCTATTTAAGCTTTTATTTGATGACCAATTCGATAGTGAAGTCAGTTTCCTAATATCTTTGCTAGTTCTCGAATAGAACATTCTAGAACATTCCTAAATTTTTTTTATTTATGCTTTTATCCGAAGACCAATTCGATGTACCTATGGCTATGTGTGAATGCCATACGTGTGTATGTGAGAAAATATGGGAACTTCTCTCACATAAATTTGCTACGCCCCTGAATTGACGATTATGTATAACTTTACACAAATACAATCTCACGTCTTCAAATCTGTGAGAGGGGTACCCCACCACTCGCTACATTATATTGGAGTACGTTATTTGAAGTTCCTATGTACCATGCTTTATCAAAAAACTAAATTTAGTTCGAGTTTAAGCGTAACAAATTTGAAAAATGTAGTTTCGAGAAAAACGCGTTTAAAATTTAAGTTACTGGTTAGACTATCGGAATATGCAAAAAAAATCGATTTATTTTACAAACTCGTATATTGAAAAAAGAAGTGGACTGCAAACTCGTAGTTATTAAAAACAACGATAGCTTGTAAAAGATATACGCTTTCAAAATTTCAGTAGCAAAGTCCCTAAATTTTACATATCACGAAATGCCGGTACTTTAAATGAATTTTTTATCAAACGCCTAAAATTTTTAGCCATATTACATAATGCAATAACCTATTAAATGCGGTAACAGCTAAAAATTAGTGATAAACCTGTTCGAGTAATTTAATAATTTAACTATCTCAATATATTCAAAAAACTAATAACATTAGTAAAATAATTATTTCTTTTTCTTAAAAATCATTTCTAACAAATAAAATTTTTAAAAAAAGTTCGTTACAAACATTGTTACTGAAAAATTATTAAAAATCATTTAATTATATATATTTTCATTTATAAATATAATTTTCTACTTCTTAAAATCTAATTCTTAAAGTATGGATCAATAAATCATATGAAGGTAATTTTCCATTTTCTCATTTAACAATCGATCTCAGTAAAAAAAATGTTTTGTTTTTTAACGGTTATACTGCGCTGAACTGAAACATGTATCAAAATAAAAAAATAAAAAAAAATTCAAAATAAAAGACTCAAAATAAAAAAAAAACGTATTAGAGTACCTATTAGTAACAAAAACCCACCTACTATTATATACTCATACTATTTGCAAAAGAGAACCTGAATGAATTTGATTTAAATCTGGCAACACCGCCGGACGTCAGTCTGTGCATTATGTGAATATAAATATTCGTTTCGGGCATAAAAATGTTGTCAATATAAAATATAAAAATATACTGTGGACGTCATATGGCGGTAAGGTGAAAAGATGTCACAATGATAGTGAGATGAAAGTTTTCCGTCTGAAGTCAACCAAAACAAAAATGTGCCACATGTTATCTGTGTTGAAAGACGGAATATACAAACGTTAAATATTCAATATACGGCTCCCTTTAAGGAGACGTCAAATTGATGTATTATGAAAAGACGTCAAAATGATACCGGGATGTATATATATATATATATATATATATATATATATATATATATATATATATATATATATATATATATATATATATATATATATATATATCAATACCAAATTTTAGTCAAAAATTTTAGTCGAATATTTTAAATCTGCAATTATTGTCGCTTATTGTTAATTATTTTATTATGCAATAACTATAATGATAAATCATATTTAAAGTCTTTATTTTCAAATAACATTTCTAGAGTCAGATCTTTAGAGTGTGAATTAAAAGTGTTAAAGTAATAAAGTTGAAAAGTAATTAATTCTTTAAATAAGAAAAATCTACGAGAACAACTTTATGGTAAATTGGGTGTAATTCCTCAATTTAAATTAATTGAATTACTGGTGTCAGAAAGTTCGATTTTATACTTCAACCACGTCAATCTGGTGTTGGAAGTCCCGATCAACTCGCATGTCACGCACGTCAGATATTCCGATTAAAGTTCTCGAAAAACGAAAGCATTTACAACCTGAAATAGAAAAACTAAGCAAAGAAGGAATCAAGGCGTACATAAAATATTATAAAATTGTAAAAATTGTAGATGGAAAAACATCAAGTAGCAGCAATGATTCTCAAGAGCGAACAATCACAAACGACAATCAAATTGAAGTGAATGTATCGCAGAGCGAAGTTAAAAAAAGGATTGCATCGTCTCCGTTAGAACAAGATTCAGAATCAAGCAAAGGAAGTGTAAATAAACAACGGAACGTTTCGCCCAAAATCTGAAACAACCCAAAGTACAAAAATCACTAACATATTCAAAGTCCATCATAGGTTATGGGTCTTACTTACTCACCAGGAAGTAATAAAACTCTAAAACCCCTAGATATTGTGCATAATACTGCAATTCGTTTAATTATGGGTGCTTTCCGTACTACACCAGTAGCCCAGCATGCTTTGTGAAATATCGGAGCCACCACTTTGTATAAGAAAACTTCTAGCAGCTAAATATTATACGAACATTGCGAGTATGAAGAAACACATTAAATTTCATATAATAATATTGTATCTGACAGATATCAACATTATTATCAAAATAAACCATCTGTAGTCCAACCATTACATATTTTTCTACAAAAAATATTAGATTCTATTAATCAGCTCATCCCAAAAATTATAAAGCTAATAAACCGCCTTGGATAGCGACGCCAATCAGAGTAAATATAAGTCTGTTAGAACTACCTAAAAAAAATAACGAATCCCAAACTTATAAAAATAAGTTTCGACATAAATGTAGCTAAATATAGTCAATACACTCATATATACACTGATTCATCCAAAATAAATACACATGTCGGAGCTGTAATTGTAATTAATGATACAGCAATAAAATATCGTATGTCGGATAATTCATCTGTTTTTACTGGTGAATTAACTGCCATTTTGAAAGCTTTAAATTATGTCAGACCCAGGCAATACAAAATGTGGTAATTAACCGATTTCTTTAGCATAATTGAAAAATATTTCTTGTAGTTAAAAAACATGCTTCCAGAATTACTAGGGCACTTTATACGAAAGTGTTTCCCATCAATACATCCTACACGATTTGGAAAATCCCATTTTGAATAAAATTGTGCAGATGATAGTTTCTCTGTAGTAGGTAGCGGCATGTGAATAGGTCGTAAAATTTGCCAAATAGCAATGCAAACTTCTTCAACAATTTTTTCTACAGTAGAAAATCCAATTCTAAAACAATAGGCAATTGCTCGATACAACATACCAGTTGAAAAAATCTTTAAAATAAGAAAACAGTATTTTTAATATTAACAGTATTAAATTATTTATTAACAATGTATTACATATTATTTAAAGTAATTTATTTATTTTATTTATTTATTTATTTATTTATTTATTTATTTATTTGTTATTATTACGTGTTTCACCCGAATTTGAAGTGGAAAATTTTAAAAATTTTGCTTAATTGAAATATTTATTGTAAGTCTTACAATGTGAGAAAGTACCCACTGTATATCTTCCAACACGAGTGGAAAGCACCCCAATACACACTATGAAGTTGTATGTACATAGATTTATTATATTAAGGGTCGTAGTTATTCTTGTAAATAATGAAGTATATATCTATTATACATTGGCATGACAGCTATTTAAGCTCGGTGAAATCAATTTAAAATCCCTTTTCATTTTGGAAATTTCTCGGCTCCCTTTGGTGCGACAGGTATGAAATCTTAATTTATTTAAACATTTGTTAATTTTATTGTTGAGTTGAATTTTTTGGTAACTTGTAATTTTGAAAATGTATTTGCTCATAACTTGTGATAGTTTTATTTAAATTTGTTGTGAACGTACAAATAATTGTATTTTTCTTGTGCGACAGTTTTGGTTAAATAGCAACAGATATGGTTAAATAGCTACAGTTATGGTTGAATAATCAAAGGTTAATTTTTTTAAAAGTACACTCTTTTCCAACAAGAATGGGACGGCTTCACTTGTGAATTGGTTGCTGAAATTGAAATTTACGTGGAATGTTGACACCTGATGAGTTTCCTGAACATTTGAAATTCATGTGGAAGGCCATTGAGAGGGTTCCTGTATGCCGGTATACCATGGCGAAGAATTAGTCACAAGTTCCTGCTTTCTACCAGTCTGAGAGATAAGTGTATTTTGACAATTTCCTAGTGAAAACCTTACAGCTTATCACCTACTAGTTCCAACGTGTTACATATCTGTTTAATAGTGATAAATCCGACGCTCCTAAGTGTACTTATATTTCCAACTATTTCGGTTTAGTGACTTTAATGATTCAGTGTTTTGTTTTTTGTCTATGTAAAACTTCTTTTTTGAAATTCAATTGTTCTAATCAAACTAAACCCGGTTAAAACAGATTTTAAAATCATTTAATTATTTAAGATGTTGTTCTTTTAAATAATATGGTTGTGCCTTAAATTTAATTCATATGCATACATTTTAATTGTCTGAATTTTGTTAATACAATTTCATTGTTAAAATTTTAATTTTGCTAGTTTAAAGAACCCTACGCCCTGAGAAATATTTAAAAAAAAAAGAGAAATATTTTTTTTTATATTTTTAAAAGAAAAAAAAAATTACTTATAATTAATAATTCACACTAAATTTTAAAATAAAGTAACATGCTCTCACAACTCAATTTTTTTGATTTGTCAATACCTTAAATTTTCTATTTCAGAAATTTTCTTAATTTCAGATTTAAAATTTTTAAATTCAATTTTATTTAAATTATTCTGTAACATTATTTATTTATTTTTTATTTTAGTATTGATATTAAAAAAAATGGAAGCATTTGGGTGACAATTTTCGTATGGAATTTAAAAAACTCGATATAAAACTATCTGAAAATCCAGCTTCTTCCCTTTCAGCACCAAGATGAATACGGTTTAAAAATTTAGAGTTTTTAAAAGAAACAATGAATTTTACGCAGATGTGTACAAGTCTCATCGAAGACGAGGCTACACAACCTGACGACATAGTGCTCTCCGCGTCAAGATTTACACCCGAAAACTATGACGTTAATGAAAGACGTTCACCAACACCACAGCCTGATGATCACTCATTAAGTCCAACGCCAACATTTTCAACTCATTTTTCTGAGCCTCAACCCAAAAAGGGAAAAAAAAGAAAAGTGAATGAACATAAAGAATTAATAAATTCAGAAACACAAAAATTACAGTTATGGAAAAGACATTCTTAAGAAAGTTTTGATGAGACATCATTTTCTAGTGAGTTTGTGGAAACCTATAAAAAATTTTCCTTTTGAAAGGCAAATGTATTTGAGGTTAAGAATACAGGAACTACTGTATGAAGAAATAACGAAGACGCAGGAAACGATGTGAAACAGAAGAAATTCCTTCACAAGCATACTACGAAACTGCTTCACATTACGAAAACTACAATCAGTACCAATAATTTTTATTATTATTACTATTTAATTAAACTTTTTCTAAATTTTATTGCATTCTTAAATATATGTACATATATCTACTTACCTTATTGTAATCATCAACCTTTCAGCAGGTATAGCTCGCCAAAAATTTGTGTTCTGTTTTGAAATTATAAGACTAATGGTATTTAAAATATAATCGAAGGTACTAGAAGTCATTCTAAAATACCCCAAAATTTTTGTGGATTCTGTCGTAGCTGACGTAGAAGATGATGAAATTCACCATGTTCGTACCTATTTTTATTTATTTCATGGACCCGGTACGAATGATTTCTAAAGAGCCTTTTTTGTCTTAAACGTAACCTTATATTACTTTGCAAAAAGTAAGTATATAAAATAAAATTATTCATTTTAAATAGTTTACCTTATTATAGCAAAGTTTGTATACAAAAATTTATTGCATATAATAAAATACCGGTGTGTATAATTATGGAAAATAAACCGACAATTGCAGTGATCTGTCAAATTCAGCAAATCGCAAGGCACAAAACAGCAAGCAGTATAAACACTAGCTAGAATCAGACTCGCTCGGTCCAGTATCGCACGCAGTGTGTACGATTACTAACAAGGAGATGCATCCAGTGTGAAATTGTGCATCCAGTGTCAGAAAAGACAAAAATAAGGAACCTGCTTCTTGTCAAGCATTCATTAACACTAGCAGAGCAAAGAAACTTGGGTAGAAATAAGTGTAAAAAATATTCTCATTAACAAATATTAACAACGAGTTCTGAAATCAAAAGATGCTTCAATAGAACGTCTTTTGGCTTACTCCCAACCAAAGTATTTCCAAATAATAATTTCCAGATAAACTTAAAAGACAATTTTAAAACGGAATACCATGAAGTAACGCTTAAATCTATCAAATATATTCCAGCTAAACATTTACAAATCTTTTTCCCACACCGCTTTCACTTTCTCTGTAAGGATGGTATGTAAAATTGCAGACTGCGATTTTGTCGCAAATATTAAGTAAATATTAAAACAACGTATATCGCAAGCTGCGACTGCAACTCAAACAATGTTGTGACTGCGATTTTTAAAACTGCTACTGCTATTTCTGTTCTCTGCATCGTACAACAGCTACATCACTATAAACTGTTATGTACTGCTTATGTTGCGACTGCTACATTTGTATCATGTATGTAGTTTGTACTTTGTACCTAACACAAGATTAGGTACATATTAAACTGAAAACTACCCTTCGTTGTGTAGATATGTATATTATACATAATATATAACATGAATTGTATATCTTCGTAAGCATCAATATTTTTTTTATAACCAAAACATGAAATTTTGAAAGTTTATTGTTATTTCATGGTATTATTTATAATGTTATAGTACTGAAAAAGCAAGAACAGAAAGTACAGAAAGCAACATAAAACATATTTCGCAGATATATTTGTAAATTTTTCAAATATTTAAAATATATACCATTTTATTAGTTTTGAATTACCTACCTGTTGTGTATATGGCAAAATTTGTAGATAATTCCAATGGTTTTCGAAGGACCAGGTCATTAAATAAGTTATTTCCTTTACACCCTGTATATAATATATACATATATATATATATATATATATATATATATATATATATATATATATATATATATATATATATTTATATATATATATATATTTATATATATATATATATATTTATATATATATATATATATTTATATATATATATATTTATATATATATATATATATATATATATATATATATATATATATATATATATATATATATATATATATATATATATATATATATATATATTATATACAGGGTGTAAAGGAAATAACTCTTATCCTTTTGAGGGGTGACGCGACTGTTAATTCCGAAAAAATTCCTGCGGTTTTAGTGTCTACAGGGTACTATGAGTCACCCCACAAAAGGACGAAAGTTATTTGTTTTACACTCTGTGTAATTATCTAGATTTTTCTAAATTTTGATTTTACAATATGTAATATGAATTAACAAGAATACGAACCAATACGTTCACTAATTTGAAAATAAAATACTTGTAAGGTCATCCAATACAAGATGTCGCGCCCGGTTATGAGCTCAATAATTTTTACTTAAATATTTTTAGATTTTTATTTACGTGTAAAAATAAATACCTCTATTTGAACCTAACTGTCGTTACGACTATCGTTGCAATGTAAAAAAGAAAAAGTTTATTCTATGGGAACTTGCACAGTCGACAGATGTCGTTCCTAAATGACAGAACTGCTCTTTGGTGGCAAGTGTGGGAAAGAAAGTTATACGCTTAGCAACGCTTAGATTGTGCAATTTTTAGAAAATGACAAAAGCTATAAAATTTGGATTTTGTCCAATTACAGCAAATATTAAAAAAGGTCAAAACTTTAATAAAGGTTTAAAATTGGTGGAAGCTGGTCATGTTATAGATGTAACAGAAACTAAATATAAAGATAAATAAAAAAGAAGTGAACATAACTGCAAAGGTTGTTGCCCAGACGCAAGTAAGCGAGCGTTATGTAGTAAAAATAAATATAAGTTTACTTTAAAATTATGAAACAATTAGTTAATTCGTCCTTTTTTAAGCTACATTAAATCTTCGTTTTTCTAGGTTGATGAAAATAGGGTGTATAAAGATGCTTTTTATAGTTGCAAAGCAGGCAATTCAGGTCAGTGTAAGCACATTTGTGCTGTTATTATATATATATATATATATATATATATATATATATATATATATATATATATATATATATATATATATATCAATTCTGATTAAAGTTCTACATAAAAAAAGCGTATCTCAAAAACGGGGAACCAAGCTTTTGTAAGGAAGCTTTAGAAATGAGGCCAATCGCAGTAAATTCATCAACACTGTGTGCATTACGTGAATCACCTTTGTATGTTAACGCAAAATTCGAAGAATTGAATAGAAAAGAAACTGTAGCAGCTGAAGCACTCGTAGGAATAAAACATTTGTCATATAAACAACATTTACAAGAAAAGGATTCACCTATAATAAACGAAATACTCTCGTTACAATATTTTTTCCATTTTATTCACAAAATTATCAATTCTCACAAGAAGTTTGGAAATTTTATGAAAAAAATATTATTTGTGATCTTAAAAAGACTTTTAATATTGCTTGTGAAACTATTGAAAAATCGATAGATGAAATATGGTATCAAGAAAGAGGACTGAGAATTACTGCCAGTACTAGTCATAAAATAAAAAGTACCCGTAATTCAGATAAATTAGTAGATGATTTAATAAATTTAAAAAAGGTCACTACACCTGCGACCACATATGGTAAAAATACGAAAGATAACGCGCTTAAACAATATAAAGAGGATTATTTGCACCCAGAAAGTCATGTTACTAAAGTTGGACTTATAGTAAAACTTCCTCAACCATGCCTAGCGTGATCGCCGGATGGAATAATTAGTTTTGGAAACAATATTTGGGACAGGAGACTATTGGAAGTAAAATGTCCATGTAAGTGCAGAAACAAATATCTTTATGATCGACTGAATAATAAATATAATGTTAATTATTTAATAAGAAATGAGAACGGCGTGCAATTAAAAACTAGTTGTGAAATTTACACTCAAATACAAATTCAAATGTATGTCACAAATATTTATTTCTGTGATTTGTATGTATATTCTCCACAAAAGAGTGTGTTAGTAAGAGTGAAGAGAGATGAACATTTTTTAACAAATGTAATTCCAAATCTTTCAAAATTTTATTTTAATTATTATCTTCCAAAGTTAGTTTGTAATGAGAAACCATCTTCTAGTGATTTATCAACTGTTATAAAAAAAAACGATTATTTATATGTTGGTGGAAATTATAAAAAGTTTAATAAAAATATATTGAATTACTATGTAACTATCTGTTAAAAAAGTTATTGTATTATTTTTTAATAATTAGATTTTTTAATGAAGTCAAATAAAGAAACAAATAAAATTTCATAATATAAATTTACTTTATTGTACATTAATCAATTTGTATTTATATTCATTATATAATGTGATTGGTTAATTAACAAATAATAATTAGAAGAAACAATTATCTATGCATTTTAATGATATGTAAATAATTACTTTTTAAATCATTATTTGTTAATTAACCAAATAATCGGATTCAGGTTCCTAGTTCAGTTGAAACTCTGGTCCTTTTATCGTAGTTTTAATAATTGGGTTTTCCATATTTACTAATTCACATGCAACAGATACAATTTCATTAATACGAAGTATTAAATTATTAGGGATTTTGTTGAATATATGAAAATTTGGGTAAATTGTAGAGGACTACAACACGCTGTAATTCTGATGTTTGCCGAAAAAAAAAATGTGGCTGAGCACTGGTTAACAATGGTTTTGCCCATGAATGATGAAATACAAAAATAGGCAGTACTTGGTAAATATTAATCATCAATTATAATATTACAAGTGTCTTAGCTCGAGTTATCGAGCTATGCAAGTTTAATCTTGTATTGTGTTCGCCGCACTCTCGCAAGTTTCGACTTGTTCGTTATTATAGCACGGATTTACTTTACTAGATTTAATACATCATAAAGAACGTTAAGATTGCGCTGGCGTTCGCTATCAAACACCGTGAAAATATAATTAGTGTATGACGTGGTAATAGCACTGTAACATACAGCAACGTCTTAAGTGTATCAAACAAATTTTGTTTTTAGTTTTTATTGTGAAGTTTGAACTAAAACTTTGTGAATTTATATTTTTGATATGCTTCGTTCCTGTGAAAGCAATCCTAACAATTTTTGTTACGTGTGTGGTAAATTCACTACAAAAAATACGAGCGAAAACTTCAGTCCCAGAATCTGTCGTGCTTACGAACTTTATTTCGGAATACCAGTGAAAAATCAAGACAAGCCCTGGGTTCCGAATGTAATATGCTCGAGTTGTGGTAAATACTTGCGAGATTGGCTATCCGGCCGCCGATCATGTTTGCCTTTCGCAACACCGATGCTGTGGAAAGAACAAAAGGATCACATTGAAGATTGTTATTTTTGCATAAATAAGACAGAAGGGCTTAATACGCGCAAAAAGAGAAAACATAGTTATATTGAAACGCCATCTGCTCAAAGACCTTGCCCGCATTATGAAAATCACCCCGTTCCGGCGCCACCAATGGATGCTTCTAAAGAAATTGACCAGCTTAGCACTTGTAGCAATAATTATTGCTACATGTGATGAATCAATTCAACACGTTATTTATTTCATTTACTTTGGAAAACGATAATAAAACTTTAATCTAATTAATAATTAATCGATTTGTAAAAATGTCTAAACACTGACATCTAACACTTTGCATTTGAAGTTAATATCAGTTCAATATATCAAATCATAGAATTTAATAAAATCAATTATATATTAACGACATCTAGTGTTATAATTTCAAATTGATACCTAGGCGCAATGTAAAAATTAATTACACGTTTGCAGAAATCTGAAATGTAATTAACTTTATAACAAGTGCGTACGTTATTTAATTAAACATTTATTTTTCAAAAAAAAATAATCAACAAAACAAATTACATAACAAAATAAGTAACTTATACTAATTAAAAAGGGCACACAAGACAGTTAGGGAGAAGTTCTCTTCTCGAGTGGCCTTCGGGCCGCTCACATCAAAAATGAAAGGAAAAAAAAATATATATTTTAAAATTAGTTTAAGTATTATTTGTTTAAGTGTATTGTTGAAAAGGAGAAACTCCTCGTAGTTAAGATAAGTATCATTTTATTATAACATGTATTTGGAAATTTACTTAAACGTAGTCAAAAAATAATTTATATTTAAATGATTAGAAAATAATTAAACGTAGCATGTAGGATGAATTTAAATTTTGAAAAAATCGTATAATTTATTTAAGATAAATATATTTTGGAAATTTATGTAAACTAAAATAAAAGATAATTTATATTAGATATATAAAAGAAAAAATGATTAAGTGTAACATGTAAAAATAATTTATATTCGAATATTTAACGTCGTTTGTACTTTCGCATTCATTCAGATTTCCAAAAGATTTCTGGGGATTTAGCAAAAAAAGTCAGAGACTAAAAATTCAGATAACTTGTAGTTTAAGAAATAGATATATTTAGTTAATTGCATAGATTTATATTTTAGATTATCATTAAGCAAATTCTCAAACAAATATATACAGATTGTGTTTACAGTTAATCATTATTGGATCACATGACTATTTCCGGTTTTAGATAAACAAAATTTAGAACATGTGCATCCTTTATGATTATTTCGATATCTGCTTAAATCTTTTAAATCATGTAGCTCATTATTAATATTTAACTTGCAACGTAACTTTCTAAAACATTTTAATTTAAATCTGAATTTATTTTTGCCATCTGTAATTTCTGAAATTTCCAAAAGGCGTTCAATCGTGTCTGGACAGTGGTAAACGCTGGTAGGCTAAATTTAATTTAGTTTGCTCCCTCGTATGAAATCCGACACGTATATCACAATAAAAATTGCAATAGTTTTCTCGTCGTAAAAATTTTTCTTTCCGATTTCTCCTCAAGAAATCGAAGGAGCACGTTTGGGTAAAGGAAGCCGTATTTTAGGCCCCACTCGTCTCGTGTTTAAGCGTAACTTAGACACTTTAATTATAGCAAAAAAAACAATTAAAGATAAAAAAACCAAAAAAAAAAAAAATCGAAAAATAAAAATAAAAAAAAAACCAAAAAAAAATTTTAATTAAGAAACTTAAACAAAATTAATATCGACTAGTTTACAATTTCATGAAATTTGATACTTATAAAATACTTATACAGGTTATTCTAGTCATAAATTTTAAAGATACAATTATAAAATTTCAAATACTGACATCAATTTAATTTAATTAATAACATACCTTTAGAAAATATATTTTATAGCAATATTTAAAATTGTTCCGTAAAATTCGAAACTTCAAATTTATATTTAAGTCAAAGGTGTATAAATTTACCAACTGATGTGGTGATACATTCCCATAGCCAGTACACACCATATACTTATATCGTGCGTCTCGGTTTGGAAAGTATGGCCACACCAAAGGCTAAGATGCAAATTCTATTTTAAAATATATTATGTAAATTTATTTGAATTGGCTTATCAGTCTTTCAAAATATGTATAAATTCTCAAAAACTTGTAATAATTTGTTGTCGTAAATTTTAAAGATTCCAAAAATTGTAATCCAAAAAATTGTTTCGAGTCACCCTTTTATTGTAATAAATTGTAATTGATGAACTTTCGTATTTCTAATTCAAAACCACCCTTTTGGTTGTCGAAAAGAAAATTTCAGGTTATTTGGGGATCTTGTGGTTTTGGGAAAACGATCTGCGACCATAACCTTCCACTGCCACACACTCTCGTCTCCGTAACACCTGGAGAATGCTCTGCTGATCGAAACCCCAACTAAACCCGAAAAGTAGCACCCAAATTCAAACCCGAAAACATAACCCCCCTATCAATCAATAATCAATAAATATAATAATATTAATTTTTAATTTTTTAATTTAATTTTTTGCTACATTAATGGTAGCAGTTAAGAAAATTTCCCAAACTTGTTATTATTAATTTATAATTTGCATCTTGGTTTCCACCTTTAACATTTAACATATATTTTAAATATCAATCTATGTAACAGGAAATATATCAAGAAGTAGTTTAGTTTATATATATCCTATTGGTGGAAAAGTGTCGAACCAGTTGAGGCAATTTGACACAAGCGGCCAATACCAAAAAAGATTATATATGGAACTTTAAATATCATATTTGGGATTTCAACCAATTCAAGACACTCAAATCTACAGATAAACAAGATAAGTATAATCCTAAACCTGTATACAAATTCCACATACATAAATCCTACAACCATCAATAAACCAATCAAAATACATTTTCAAACAATTCCCAAAACCCTTTGCCAAATTTCACATTCAAAAAAAAAAATAATTCTCTCATCAAATTTTTAGAATCAAATAACATATAGATATCGAAATTAATATAATTTAGAACAAATATAAATACCTTTGAATCAAATAACATACAGATATCGAAATTAATAAAACTTAGAGCAAATATAAATACTAAATATAAATACTAAATAATATCGAAAATAATTAACAAACAATACAAAATAATTAGAATCAAAAGATAATTAAATAAACCTAATAAATACTATACAAAATGAAAATAACTTATACATAAATAATCAAAAATTAGATAATATCCAGAATTTGATAAATAACATAAACATTCACCCAAATAATTATATGTCAATCGAGATCACTCGACAAGGCGACCCATTTACGAAAACCGAACTCCAGCGAATACGAGCTGGAAATGTCGTTAATAATTTTCGTATTCGGGAAGGTTTGTTGATACATCTCTTGACAAACATTAAAAACGAATTGTTTTACCAAAATCAATCTTACAGTATGTATTAGATTATTTTCATAGATCAATATTTTCTTCTTATGTTGCAATTATTTGTACGTACCGTAAAATACCTAACAGATTTCATTATCCTAACTTATATAAATTTGTAAAAGAATATGTAAACAATTGTGATATTGCTTTCCAAAGTCACCCCCCAAAAAATATTTCAAAAAAAATTTTTCATCGATTTCGTACACTCAATTATAAGAACTCGTGGACCCCCAGAGGACAAAGACTTCAAATATATCTTGTGATTGCAGATTACTTTAATCGTTGGATCATCGCTAAACCTACAAAGAAAACATCATCAAAAGTCATTATAAGTACACTAGAAAACATATTTACCACATTTGGGATACGGATCAGCAATAGCATCAAATTACCAATCAGTATTTCATAGTGAGAGATACAACAACTTCTGCTTCGAGAGAGCGATTCACCAAATTTACACCTCTCCATATAATCTAAGGGCGAATGCAGCAGAACGTACTATTAGAAATATAAAACTAAATTTAACCACGATGATTTACAATACTCAATCAATCACGCAAATTAGGATACCTTTCTAAAGTACGCAATCTTCACCATCGGCAATTCGTATAATTCACCAATAAATGCATCTCCAGCACAAGTATTCTTAAACCGCCAGATGCTAACTCCAATAGACGTAAATACTGAATTATCATAAATCTTACAAGCTGATAAACCCGATCCACAAAAGGTTCAACATGCAATAACAAAAGCACATAAATGTATTAAAAATCTAACAGCGAATCGTCCACAAATATCAAATTTCGCAGTAAATCAATTAGTCTGCAAGAAAATTCTACAACATCAACACGATATCGATAAAGAAGCAAATTCCTACAACGTTACCAAGGCCCGTATCGTCTGTTATCTTATATTTCACCGTCTACCGCCATTTTGCAAGATCCACATACTTCCGCAATCAGTATATGTCATGTAAGGTATTTAAAACCAGCATAAATTTACGTAGCGTTCCGCTTTTTGCAAACGGGGTGAAATGTAGCAATAATTATTGCTACATGTGATGAATCAATTCAACACGTTATTTATTTCATTTACTTTGGAAAAAGATAATAAAACTTTAAAATAATTAATCGATTTGTAAAAATGTCTAAACACTGACATCTAACACTTTGCATTTGAAGTTAATATCAGTTCAATATATCAAATCATAGAATTTAATAAAATCAATTATATATTAACGACATCTAGTGTTATAGTTTCAAATTGATACCTAGGCGCAATGTAAAAATTAATTACACGTTTGCAGAAATCTGAAACGTAATTAACTTGTAATAACAAAATAATAACAAGTGCGTACATTATTTAATTAAACATTTATTTTTCAAAAAAAATAATCAACAAAACAAATTACATAACAAAATAAGTAACTTATACTAATTAAAAAGGGCACACAAGACAGTTAGGGAGAAGTTCATGTTGTTTAAGTGTATTGTTCAAAAGGAGAAACTCCTCGTAGTTAAGATAAGTATTATTTTATTATAACATGTATTTGGAAATTTATTTAAACGTAGTCAAAAAATAATTTATAATTAAATGATTAGAAAATAATTAAACGTAGCATGTAGGATGAATTTAAATTTTGAAAAAATCGTATAATTTATTTAAGATAAATATATTTTGGAAATTTATGTAAACTAAAATAAAAGATAATTCATATTAGATTTATAAAAGAAAAAATGATTAAGTGTAACATGTAAAAATAATTTATATTCGAATATTTAACGTCGTTTGTACTTTCGCATTCATTCAGATTTCCAAAAGATTTCTGGGGATTTAGCAAAAAAAGTCAGAGACTAAAAATTCAGATAACTTGTAGTTTAAGAAATAGATATATTTAGTTAATTGCATAGATTTATATTTTAGATTATCATTAAGTAAATTCTCAAACAAATATATACAGATTGTGTTTACAGTTAATCATTATTAGATCACATGACTATTTCCGGTTTTAGATTTCCGCTACTAAACAAAATTTAGAACATGTGCATCCTTTATGATTATTTCGATATCTGCTTAAATCTTTTAAATCATGTAGCTCATTATTAATATTTAACTTGCAACGTAACTTTCTAAAACATTTTAATTTAAATCTGAATTTATTTTTGCCATCTGTAATTTCTGAAATTTCCAAAAGGCGTTCAATCGTGTTTGGACAGGGGTAAACGCTGGTAGGCTAAATTTAATTTAGTTTGCTCCCTCGTATGAAATCCGACACGTATATCACAATAAAAATTGCAATAGTTTTCTCGTCGTAAAAATTTTTCTTTCCGATTTCTCTTCAAGAAATCGAAGGAGCACATTTGGGTAAAGGAAGCCGTATTTTAGGCCCCACTCGTCTCGTGTTTAAGCGTAACTTAGACACTTTAATTATAGCAAAAAAAAAAAAAACAATTAAAGATAAAAAAAAACCAAAAAAAAAAATCGAAAAATAAAAATAAGAAAAAAAAAACCAAAAAAAAATTTTAATTAAGAAACTCAAACAAAATTAATATCGACTAATGGTGGTGAGGACACCTATAGCAGCTGCCCTTGGCACCCGTGAGGAATATTTATCCCCCATTGGTGTCAAGAAGGCTAAGGGTTCCAGGGGTAGTTTATGCGCAATACAGTAATCTTCGGATTTCATTAGCCTCTGACTACCCAAGATCGGCACCGTTCCTTCTCGAGGTACCACCGTTTTCACAAAAGCCGGATCTAGAGGAGAAATCCTCGATCGTTCTTTTTTTTTAACCTTCGTTTTTATTTCTTTTCGTTTTTACTGTTTTTTGTTTTCGTTATTTTTATTTCTTTTTGTTTCAGTTTTTCTTTTATCTTTTGTTTCCCTTTCGTTTTTGGTTTTGTTTTGTTTTCATTCTTCTTTGTTGTCCCAACTTCAAGTCATCTTCGGGACCCACACTAGCTCGTGTGTGGCTTAGCGGCGTTGCCTGGAAAAGGGGATCCTGGTGACTGAGGGAAGCCGTTACTTGCGAGTACGGCGGAACAACACGTCACTTCGGCCCTGGCTTCAGGCATAGACCGTGGCTGCGGTTATGCACCGGCCGCAGTAAATTCGAGCGCCCCGGGGTCGTGCGTGTCACTGGGGCAATGGGCTTCGTCCCTAGGGCCCCTCATTCCCGTATCCCTGGCGTGGGAGTCCCACGTCCCTTATGAGGCTCCGTGGAGGGTGTGGAGCGGGGTGGGGGATTTTTTATATAAAATTTTATGGAAGACGTAAACCTAATTAAAAAGGGCGAGTCCGGGCCCTCAAAACCGGACGCGAACCAAGCTCCGCCGCCGTCATCTGGCTTGAGCCAAAGTAGCGAGGCTGGTCCCGCTACCGCGTCTATTGTACCCGCTCCGCAATCCAGTGGAGTGAGTACAAACTCTAAACGGGGTAACCCTCCCCCTAAAAAAGGGAATCGTCGTGGGCGTCAAGTTTTAATTGACGCCCCAAGAATGCAAGCGTCTTTTATTAAATACATTGTTATTAAGCCAAAGGAAGGTGATTTTAGCAAAATCAGCCCCTTCCTTCTGGCAAAATTAGTGAACAACGATATCGGCCAAGTTAAAGATGCCAAAATCTCGGGCAAAGGGTTGCTCGTGGAGGCACTCTCACCGGCACAGTCGAATAAAATACAAGGCTTAGAAAAGTTAGGGCAGTACGCTGTGGAAGTCACACCTCACGGTATCTTAAATTACTCCAGGGGAGTAATAATGCACCCCTCCCTAGCGTACTGCTCCCTAGATGAGATAGTGTCGGAGATGTCTCCACAGGGGGTCATTGAGGCCAGAAGGCTGAAGTACAATAAAGGGAACAAACACCCAGAGTCCCCCTTAATATTACTAACATTTAACAGTACCAGTCTGCCCAAGCAAGTTGTCATCGGCCTCTTCAACAAAGTGGACGTTCGCCCGTATATCCCCGCACCAATGAGGTGCTACCACTGTCAGAGATACGGGCACGTTTCACAGCGTTGCAGTGTTGAACAGCAGGTCTGCGTGTGCGGTAAGCCGTTACACGAAGGACGACCGTGCGGCGAACCGATTAAGTGCGTCAATTGTGGTGGCAATCACTCGGCAAAATCGAGGAATTGCCCTATATTCAAACAAGAGTCAGCCATCCAAGAGCTGAGAGCCCTGGAACGACTATCATATCCAGAGACACGGCGAAAATTGCTCGGCAATATGCCTCGTCGTTCCGCCTTGGATGGCTATGCACGCGCTGCTGCGGCCCCCGCCCCTACAGCGGCTAAAAAACACCACGAAATTAAAGAAATAAAGGAGACAATGCGAAAGATGCAAGAGTGTATGCAATCAATGCAAGAGAGCCTATTGCGCTCAGTGGGTGTACCTTTATCTACATCCACCTTAGCCGCTGTTGTGCCAGCCAAGGCCCCTGAGGCCAAGAGGGTGATTACGACCACCCCTCAGGGACCTGTCATTATAACTGTGACGTCTTCTCCAAAGAAGGCTTCGTCACCGCGAAAATCACCGTTAGGTAGAAGACGTCGCAGTGAGGGGGAAAAGGAGGTGGCACAACAACGGTCCCCGAAAAAGGGACCGACCACCTCAACATCGGAAGCAGAGTCAATGCTGCCTCCACAAACGACGGCGTCACTGCCCCAACGACAACAGGCGCCGTCCAGACCGGGCACACCAACACGCCCGGTCACCCCCCTCCCGAGTCGCTCCACAACAACACAAGTGAGCGACTCGGACATGTCGACCGCGTCGGTGCGGACGGGCGTTAAACGCCCTACGACCGACGCATACACAAACACCTCGGCAACCGACTCGGACCAATCCGATGCCGAGGTGCGCTCGACAAAGAAAAAGAAAGGTTGGCCCAAGGGGAAACCTAGGAAGTAGCCACACTTCCTAGGAAGCAACCCTAAGTAGTAGCAAAAATGGCGATCATACAATGGAACTGTAATGGTGTAAAACATCATTACTGTAAATTGCAGATGCTTCTAGCTGAGCACACGCCCATGTGCGTGTGCTTACAGGAAACACACTTAAAGCCGGCGGAACAATTTTCAATAAGAAACTACCACATCCGCCGGCACAATGTACAGCCAGACATCCGGGCGAGGGGGGGTGTTGCCATCATCATTAAAGATGGCGTCCCATTCCGGGACCATCCATTAAACACCCCCCTACAAGCTATTGCAATACAAATATTAAAACCGCCACAGTTCACAGTATGCTCGGTCTACTTACCAGATTTCGACTGGAATGTCGAAACCTTGACCGAGCTTACCTTACAGTTACCACGTCCATTTTTGTTACTAGGAGATTTTAATGCTCACAACCCCATGTGGGACTGTAGCACAAGAGACGCCCGTGGAAGACTCATAGAACGGTTTCTAGACGAGTCTGAAACGGTCTTGTTGAATACCGGTCAAGGTACTTTCATCAATGCAAGAACCGGTGAGCTGTCGGCTATCGACTTATCACTTGGCTCACCGGTCATGGTACACCGTTATGAATGGACGCTGGCGTCTGATTCATACGGTAGTGACCATATTCCCATTATATTGAACAGTACCAAGCCGATGACTCCACAATCATCTTCCCCGAGATGGCGTCTCCGTCAAGCTGATTGGGAAATGTACGCTAATTCATTCCGTACACCCCAGCTGACTGGAGCCGTAGAAGATGATGTGGAGAAAATTTCCTCCAGTGTCATTGAAGCAGCATATCAGAGTATACCAAAGTCGTCCAGCATTCCACCTAAACGTCATGTACCATGGTGGAATGAAGTCGTGAGTGTAGAAGTTGCAGAGAAAAAGCGGGCGTACAACGAACACAGACGTCGCCCCACGCAGGAAAATGTGATAGCCTACAAGCGTGCGCAAGCACGCTGTAAACGCACTATAAAAGAACAGAAGAGGCTATCATGGGAGCAATATGTTTCGGCCATTAATACCTCCACTACATCAGAGGTATGGAGAAGAGTGAGGGCTATTACAGGGAAATCCTCCCGTTCACCAATGCCCTCCCTTCTCGTCGTCGACGGTCGGAAGATCACTGGACGCGCAGAAATAGCTAATTGTTTAGCTAAACACTTTGAGCGCGTCAGTGGCTCCCAAAACTATGACCCGGACTTCCTGCGGATCAAGATCGAACACGAACAAAACGATCTTGATTTTTTCTCAGATGAATCCCTCCAGTATAATCAACCGTTTTCTATGCAAGAATTACTGGAGGCGCTTCGGGGATCTGGGGACACCTCCCCTGGACCTGATGAGATCCCCTACGCCATGATTCGGAACCTTCCTTATCCTGGTAAGTGTAGGTTACTGGATCTTTACAACGAAATTTTTAGGCAAGGCGTTTACCCTCCGCAGTGGCGGGAAGCTACCATCATTCCGCTACTAAAAGAGGGTAAAGATTCATCGCAACTATCTAGCTACCGTCCAATATGCTTGACTTGCTGTTTCAGCAAGGTATTGGAAAAAATGGTGAACAACCGTCTCGTCTGGTGGCTGGAATCCCACAACCTCATACCTAAACATCAATGTGGGTTCCGCCGATACCATTCGACTACGGACCATCTTGTTCGCCTCGAGAATGCCATTCAAGACACCTTTCTCCAACGAAAACACCTTTTGGCCGTGTTTTTCGATTTGGAGAAAGGTTATGATATGACCTGGAGGTATGGCATTCTCAAGAAGCTGCACGACTGGGGTTTAAGAGGTAACCTCCCTCAGTTCGTAAAAAGTTTTCTGACTGACCGTTCTTTTCGTGTCCGGGTAGGTGACACTGAGTCTGAGGCCCACTCCCAGGAGAATGGTGTTCCTCAAGGCTCCACCATTAGTGTCACCTTATTTTCCATCGCAGTCAGTCATATTGCAGCTTCAGCCCCAATTCGTCGTTGCTTGTACGTTGATGACCTCACCATATTTTACGCAGCCGATTCCATCGAGGATATTCAACAACGGCTGCAACAAGGCATCAACGAAGTGGTGACTTCTGCAGAAGCTCTTGGTTTTCGCTTCTCTCCACAAAAAACATCGGTGGTTCACTTCTGCAGAAAGCGCAACGCACATCCGGATCCTGTCCTCACTTTAAAAGGATCCAACTTTCAGTGCGTTGATAGCGTCAGGTTTCTAGGACTTATTTTCGATAAACAACTTACGTGGCGCCCACACCTCCAAGCCTTAGCTGCAAGTTGTCGTAGGACAATAAACATGCTTAAGTGCCTGGCTGGTGCATCGTGGGGTGCGGGCCGGGAGTCGTTGCTTCGCCTGTATCAATCGCTGGTTCTGACCAGGATTGATTACGGCAGCATTGCTTACTCCTCCGCCCGGGCGTCTGCGCTTCTACTCCTAGATCCTGTTCACCATGCAGGCATACGACTGGCTACGGGAGCATTTCGAACGAGTCCTTCTATGAGCCTCTGCGTAGAGTCGGGTCTTCCTCCGCTGCGACTGAGACGTGAGCGTCTCTTGCTCAATTATGCAGCGGGGGTGTATGCAACACCTACGCATATTAATCACCCGACCCTATTCAGATATCGTTTACAGGGGCTCTATGGTCGACGTCCCACCATAAGTCGACCAGCGGCCGTTCGAACGCAGGAGTTATTAGAGAGTCTCCACTTACAGTTCGCCAAGGTACTTCCCAAACGTCCTATGGAAGTACCTCCTTGGCTGATCCCTAACGTAAGGTGTCGTTTCGAACTGACTGGTCTCAACAAGGAGGAGACCAGTCCATTCGAATATCGATCCCGCTTTTATGAGATCATTAGCGAACTTGACTCTCTCTGCATATACACAGATGGTTCCAAAACAGCTACGGGTGTTGGGAGTGCCATCGTCATTCGTGACGATCCTCACGCTTGGTCACTTCCTCCCCAGGCCACTGTGTATACTGCGGAGTTATTTGCGATTTTGCAAGCCCTGCGATTCTGTCAAACATCCGAAGACAGCGCATTCCTCATTTGTTCCGACTCGTTGAGCGCGTTGCAAGCGATCTGCCGCTCTCATACCATCGACCCACTGGTGCAGAACATCTTGACGTATCTCTACATGCTCCGCCAAAAGTCTATCACCTTCTTTTGGATTCCCGGACATGTGGGGATACCTGGCAATGAACTCGCCGACCAGGCAGCACGTCATGCAGCCGAAGTCGGTGAGCCACAGGACATTGCCATTCGCTCAGAGGATCTGAGAGTGAGCATACGATCCGCGATCGAGCAGAAATGGCAACGTGAGTGGAACAACCTCACGGCGAAGCTCAAACAGGTGAAACCTGAGGTCCGAAGAACTCCGGCACCTGTAAATCTGAGCCGGCGAGAGAGTGTGGCCCTGACGCGTTTACGCTTGGGCCACACGGCGTTAACACATCGTCATCTTCTCGCCGGTGAGGATCAGCCAAGGTGCGCCGCCTGCGGGACGGCGCTGACCGTGAGGCATATAGTTGAGGAATGTGTAACCTTTGCGCCATTGTGCCAGAGGTTGCAGCTCCCGAACAATGTAGCCGACGCATTAAGTTATGATGCTGTCTCTGAAAGAAGGATGCTTGAATTTCTCCGAAATTCGCATCTTCTTCAGAGACTTTAGGGGCATTACATCTCTTAATTTTATAAAGCCGTCTCTTGATTCTCCCCCGACAGTATATATTTTATTTTCAGCGTTTTTTAATTTATGTGTTAAAATGATTTTGTGAGTGTCCTAATTTATTTATTTATTAACGATACTCTGTTCCAGCTGGTCTGGCAGGGTACTTTTAGTCTTGTTTTTATGCCACTAAGGGCCTTTACACCCTTAGTGGTACTTTGTTATTTAGACATGTTATTTTGCTTTTGTTATTGCTTTTTAACGATGTACCACCGAAGGCTCTTTACACCCGAGGTGGTACATCATTTGTTTCTTTTATCTGTGATATTTTGTTATGCCGCTGTAGGCCTGTTGTTATGGCTCTACAGCGGTATTGTTTTAATCCCTTATTGCGTCACTGGTCGGCCAGTGGCTGCCTAGTGACGCAATAAGTTTTATCTGTGATAACACTGTGATTCTCTTCTAGTCTTGTTTTGTTTTGAGTGTCTCTAGTCAGGTTTCTCTACCCCGAGGCCATTTATACCTTGGGGGGAGTCTCAACGATGGTTTTCAGTCCTTGGTGACCGGACGCTCTGTCTAGTACTTATCGTACCGTCACCAAGGACTGTCCGCGCTTTTAAGCTTTGGGATGGCAGGGCTCATCGTTGGATTTTATATGTGTTTCTTTGTTCGTTGTCTAGTGCATTTATGTGTCCCTGTCTTTACGTGTTGTTTTTATTTATATTTTTCGTTTCGGCGGCGCATGCCCTTAGTTGGCGATGCCGCCGGATGCTGCTGACCGCGCCATCCACCGGCAGCAGTACCCCAATTTTAATCAAAAAAAAAAAAAAAAAATATCGACTAATTTACAATTTCATGAAATTTGATACTTATAAAATACTTATACAGGTTATTCTAGTCATAAATTTTAAAGATACAATTATAAAATTTCAAATACTGACATCAATTTAATTTAATTAATAACATACCTTTAGAAAATATATTTTATAGCAATATTTAAAATTGTTCCGTAAAATTCGAAACTTCAAATTTATATTTAAGTCAAAGGTGTATAAATTTACCAACTGATGTGGTGATACATTCCCATAGCCAGTACACACCATATACTTATATCGTGCGTCTCGGTTTGGAAAGTATGGCCACACCAAAGGCTAAGATGCAAATTCTATTTTAAAATATATTACAGTGGAGCTTCACTAAAGTTAAGAAAAATTTGGTAAACTTTAGTGAAACTTAACTTTAATGAAGGAGATTGAAGTCAGTGGCGGTCATTTAATACACGATCGGGACTAAATAATAATTTAAGTCATAGGTGACGTACAAGAGCAAACTATTTAATAATTTGGATTCCAGTGGATTAACTGGATTTTATATTAATGTATAAATTTCATTAAAGATATTGCTGTTAGAAAGTTCTTCATTATATAGATATATATGCAATAGAAATTGTTTTTTTTGTTCCTTGAACGAACAGTTGACAAGTACTGTATCTACTCGTATTTTTCAATCTATATAAGCAGCTACGATTTGCTTTGGATTCACCAAATTTTCCGTTATTAAGTACCCGGTATTCAATTATTAGTTATTAAGTACCTGGTATTCAATTATTTTGGTAAATTAATTTATTATATTAAGTCAATAACTGAATTGAATAAGTAGCCTTCAATCAGATCACTTGCTTTGTATATATCTGAAAAAAATTTTAAAAATTCTAGAATTCAACATTCTAGAATTCTTTTTGCATAGAGAAATATTTTTATTAAAAAACACCACTGATTTGTTTACGTTTTTATGTTTTAAGGTTGTATAATTTATGACTTCATAGTTCAGCTCTTAAGCAATCTTAGTTATGTCATGAAACGTATATAACTAATATTATTTCCCTTCGTTTTTCTAATATTGTTCGATTTTTCACTTTTAATAAATATAATTAGTAACATTTATGAACTTTAAGTTACAAACGGAGTTCTAAAATTCGACAGAGAAAAGTATAAATTTGAATACTCTTATGCCATTCAAACCAATTTCTTTAAATCATACTATGTGTACTTATTTTTCTTAATACGCATATACCTCTTATGGAATTTATAATGCCTTTGTCTCAATAATGTATAATGTAATAATATTTTTTCTTTCTATTTCCATAAAATCCTCTTAACTTTAGTGAGAAAAAAGTGACGTCACTTAACAAAACTGATGTAAACTTTAGTGAAGCTCTACTGTATGTAAATTTATTTGAATTGGCTTATCAGTCTTTCAAAATATGTACAGATTCTCAAAAACTTGTAATAATTTGTTGTCGTAAATTTTAAAGATTCCAAATATTGTAATTCAAAAAATTGTTTCGAGTCACCCTTTTATTGTAATAAATTGTAATTGATGAACTTTCGTATTTCTAATTCAAAACCACCCTTTTGGTTGTCGAAAAGAAAATTTCAGGTTATTTGGGGATCTTGTGGTTTTGGGAAAACGATCTGCGACCATAACCTTCCACTGCCACACACTCTCGTCTCCGTAACACCTGGAGAATGCTCTGCTGATCGAAACCCCAACTAAACCCGAAAAGTAGCACCCAAATTCAAACCCGAAAACATAACCCCCCTATCAATCAATAATCAATAAATATAATAATATTAATTTTTAATTTTTTAATTTTTATTTTTTGCTACACACTGAAGAAGACGATTTTACGGATCCTGATTTTAGTCCTCACAGCCAGGTACTGCAACCCCATCTAATTACTCAACCAGAATTAAATGATCTAGTACGAGACCTAAGTTTATCAAAATCACAAGCTGAACTTCTTGGTTCGCGTCTCCAGCAATGGAGTCTCTTGGCATAGGGAACAAAAATTACTGTTTTTCGGAACCGACACGATGATCTTGTAGCTTTTTTTAGTATGGACGATAAGAATCATCTTGTTTACTGCAACGATATTGATGCGCTGTTCGAAGCTTTCGGAATGGAGCATGAACCAAATGCTTGGAGATTTTTCATAGACTCGTCTAAAACCAGTTTAAAAGCTGTATTATTGCACAACGGTAACACGTATCCTTCTATTCCTGTCGGTTATGCTGTATCTTTAAAAGAAACCTATGAAAATATTAAACATCTATTACAAATGATAAAATATGAAAGATATTCTTGGAAAATATGTGCAGACTTTAAAGTGATTGCAATCATTTTAGGCATGCAACAGGGTTACACAAAGTATTGCTGTTTCTTGTGTCTTTGGGACAGTCGCGACAGGGAAAACCATTACATAAAAAAAGTGTGGCCGTTACGAAAAGCTTTTACACCAGGAACTGAAAATGTTTTTTATCCACCTTTAGTGCAAAACGAAAATATTATTATACCACCTCTGCATATAAAATTAGGATTGATGAAAAACTTCGTAAAAGCACTGAATCGCGAAGGTCAAGCTTTTCAATATTTAAAAAAAAAGTTTATTAAATGACAGATGCCAAGTTAAAAGAAGGAATTTTCATAGGACCTCAAATAAAAGAATTAATGAATGACAAGACTTTTGAAAGCACATTGAATAGCAAGGAAAAACAGGCCTGGACATCCATGATAAAAGTTTTTCAAAATTTTTTGGGTAAAAAAAAAATCTGAAGACTATGAAAACCTGGTTAAGAATATGATCCAAGCATTGTACGCTCTCGGTTGCAAAATGTCCCTCAAAATACATATTCTCGACTCACATTTGGATTTTTGTCCTGAAAATATGGGAGATGTTAGCGACGAACATGGTGAACGTTTTCACCAGGATATTTCAGGCATAGAATAGCGATATCAGGGCAAATGGAGTCCTGCTATGTTAGCAGACTACTGCTGGACGTTGAAGAGAAAGGCTGTAGATATTATTTATAAACGGAAAAGCAATATATTAACTCATTTTTAAATTTTATAATATGTGATTTATGAATATAATGTTATCTTAAGTCAAAAGATTTTTATTTGATTCCACAAAAAACGCGAGCTAACTCGACCTTAAAACTTACATCAAAATGTATGTTTAGAGGTATTCTTTCGCAATTAGTACAACTCATTTCATGGATTAACAAAACCTTAAAATTTGTTAACCAGTGGAATTATTGTACTTAAAGAGTTAAAGCGCGGTCACATATTTTTATTAAAAATAATTGCGTTTTATTATTAAATATTACATTTTAAATGTTACTCACATTTTTGATATAACAGTTAATTTAACACAATTACTTGTATTATTTATTATTATTTGATAAGAGAAAACCGCAAAAGTAGCGAATCTTTAAAAAAAATTGTAATAAAAGTTTTAAATAAATTTTTTAAAAATAATTTTAAACTTTTTATTTTAATACCTAGGAAAAGAACGACATTTTACATATTCTTATTCAAAGAGAATATATTCCATATGTGATATATACGCATATATTTTTTTAATTGGCGTCGTAATATGATATAGATGATTTTTATATTTTCATACATAATTTATACAAGTCATACAAATTACGGCGCGAAGAGCCGTTTTGGCCAAGACGCTACGCGTCATACGAATTACGGCGCGAAGCGCCATTTTGGCCAGGAAGCTAGGCGTCGTGGCGCGAAGCGCCGTTTTGGCTAGGACGCTACGCGTCGCATAAATTACGGCGCGGAGCGCCGTTATGAGATCGACGTAGGCGTTATACAAATTACGGCACGAAGCGCCGTTTTATTCAGGACGCTACGTGTCATACAAATTGCGGCGCGAAGCGCCGTTTTGGTCAGGACGCTACGCGTCGCGGCGCGAAGTGTCGTTTTGGCTAGGACGCTACGCGTCGCACAAATTACGGCGCGGAGCGCCGTTTCGAGTTCGACGTAGGCGTCATACAAATTACGGCGCGAAGCGTCGTTAGTAGCATGACGCGTGGCAACCTACAAATTAGGGCCCGAGGCCCGGCACTGATATGACCTTTTCTAGTAGTTATAATTTTCCTTTATTTTCTATACATAATTTATAAATAAAAAATGGCACAGAAAAATATACGCTTTACAGAGTGTGTAAATGTCGGTTTCATTTATGTAAATTTGGGGCGTCGACGGTTGGCGTCGGCGGGTGGCACACGCCGCCCGCCGACGCCACTCACCAACGCCCAAAATTTACATAAATGAAACCGATCTATTTACACACTGTAAAGCGTATATTTTTCTATGCCGTTTTTTATTTATAAATTATGTATAAAAATTTTTCGACTGTAGAGTAAAAGCCCCCTTTGTGAAACGGTATCTAATTATGAACATTTACATATTAATGAAGTTATTTCTGAAAGAAACGTCTGATAACAAAAATTATTATTAATAGAATGATTGTTTTTCAATTTAAATTCACCTCGCATTTAAAGTTGCCTTACTTAATTAAAGAAATAAATATGTAAATGTCAAAACTGTTCCAATATTAGATACCGTTCCACAAAGGGGGCTTTTACCCTACTACTTAAAATAAATATTTTAATACAAAAAAAATTTTTTTCTTTTTTTCAACTTGTAAAATTTCTGAAATAACGATACTTATTTTTGTATACGAAATAAATTTTAGGTATAAATATTTTTACGTATTACTTTCTACAAATATTTACTACCCCTTACTTACACCCCTCCCGTTAGTTATTAACACAAAATCAAATTTTATTGCATATAATAAAATTTTGTGCATTGTGTTTGTAAAATGCTACATTCTTATAAAATAAATTTTAAAAGTATATCATTTGATATTTTGCCTTCGTTAAAAACACCAAAATGTTCAAAACCTTGTTACTTTTTTTACAAGAAAGGGAGATTTTGCCAAAAGAACAAAATTGTACAAAATGTAATTCGAAAATGAAAATTTTTTATCGGTAAGTATTTTCAAATTATTATAAAGAAATAATATTTCAATACAGTCATGTTAATTACCTCCCTTTCTTATTTCAGAAATGAAAATCCACGATGGATGTGCTATAATATAATAAAAAAATCAAATAAAAAAGGAAAATATTGCCGAAATACAGCTTCCATTCGTAAGGGCACATGGTTCGGCCAAAGTGTTTTATCCTTAAAAACTATAACACTTAAACATACTTAATTGTATGTAAAATGGGAAATACCACCAGAATCGCCAAAGAACTTAATATAAGTACGCATACAGTTTGCGACTGGATTAATTTTGTTCGAGAGGTACGAAATTCAATTTTTCATTTTTTTACTTTCTTAATTCATTCATTAATTCATTAATTACTAATTTTTATTTATTTTCCTTTTTAGGCGATTCTGGAATGGTATATGGACCATGCGCAACCCATTGGCGGTGTTGGAAAAACTGTGGAAATTGGCGAGTCCAAATTTGGAAAACGGAAATATAATAGAGGTAAATATGTAGAGGGACAGTTGGTTTTTGGAGGTATTGAGAGAGAGTCCGGTCAGGTGTTTATGGTTCCAGTAGAATCCAGAGATGAAAACACCCTCATTAATTTAATAAAACAGTGGATTCTACCTGGAACCACCATCATTTCGGATGGTTGGAAAGGTTACTTAAACATCCAAAATGAAGGATATGAACACCTCACCGTGAACCATAGTCTATGTTTTAAGGATCCCACAACGGGAGCGCATACAAATAATGTGGAGGCATTGTGGCGTGCAACAAAATCCACAATGCCTCCCAGTGGTAGACGAAAACATTTGTATGCGTCATACTTAGCGCATTATATATTTGACAAACATTGTAAAATGACAAAAATGAAATAGACTTTTTCTGGCAAATTGTTAAAAACATTAAATACACCGACAAAACACATATAGATACAGCAACACCAACAGAACCACTCCCATCAACTTCAAAACAATAGTAATCCTTAAATGTGCCTTCAAAAATCCACTTTTTTTCAATTCTAAACCTTCCTAATTTTTCCAAATTTGGATTCGTCAATTTCAAAAATTTAATCTTCAATACTGTTTTATTGTTTTAAGTTCACCTATATATGTACATTTTAATTTTAGTTTTTTTTTACTCTTGAAATTTCTCTTTTTGTTTTTAGTAACTTTCATATTTTTTGTCTGTTTTCATGTTTTCTCTCTCTTACATCTATATATCTATATACCGTATTTCTTTATGTTTACAAATTTGTTTTAAATGTATTTAGTTGGTATTAAGTATATACATATATATATATATATATATATATATATAATATATATATATATATATATATATATATATATATATGTATATATATATATATATATATGTATATATATATATGCATATATATATATATATATATATATATATATATATATATATATGTATATATGTATATATATATATATATATATATATATAATATATATATATATATATATATATATATATATATATATATATATATATATATATATATATATATATATATATATATAAGCTAAAAGTTACTCAGACGTAGTTACAGGAAATCGAATGAATCAATAACTAGCGATTAACAATAATAGATTTATATTCTAAAATAAAATACTAAATTACAGAATTAATATTTGAGCTAAATAAAGTTACACTGAAATTTATGTTTCTACAATGGAAGATAATAATAATATAAAAATTTTTTGCACTCTAATAATGTTACATATGCAATCCGATTTGGGTGTGGTTGGAGAACTTCCGCAAGTTATGTAAAAATATCCAAAAAATTGTGTTATTACATTATTAAATTCAATTTTAGTAAAATATACCGAATCCTGGGGGATTCATAAAGCACGGCACAAAAGCAAATTTTTAACAATTTTACACTTTAAACGTACATTACGGAATGAATCATATCGACCCGTTTTCGGGCCTCAAACCAAGCTCGCTAGGGTACTCCCCTTACCTCTTTCAGTCATCGTTCGACTTCATATTTCCGTCATTACACTGATTTAGCGATTTAATCAAAGACTTCATTAATTTACTTCCAACATTAAGTTTACAGTATGTTATTAAGTGGTTAGAAAATGGGTACAGTAGCGGGCATAATTTAGATTAGATTACAATGTATTCGAACAGAGGCAGTGTTGTAAGTTTCTTGAACTTCTTCAGCAGAGAAATGATTATCATGAAGAAAAGGAGGCATAACCAAAACAACAATTTTGTTTTCTACATCCGTACGGATGTTGGGAAAACCTTTGTCAGCTAATACTTCATCTCCTGGTTCCAACAAGTCAATAATTCTAGAATCGTTGTAATAAAACAATTTCCAGCTCGACCACCATAACACTTATAAGGAAAGGTACCCAAGTGTATCTCTCAAAAATTTTTTAAACTTTGGTGGATTGTAGATCTTATTAAAACTAATCACGAGCCATATTTCGTTCGTGCCCATAAGCGGTTTAAGGAGGTGAAAATCACCCTTGAAAATTTGAATTTTTTTCAATTTTCTTAAATATCTTGGAAGTTTTTGTAGGGAAACTATATATATTTGTAAATGGCACTTTAAGATCTTTATTATGATACCAAAATTAAAGCTAAAAAAACATTGGGGTTTCATCCCCCACCTCCAACCCCTAATTTTATGAGGTATTTTGTGGTAAAAGAGGAGGTTGTTATGTGTAAATAAAAGAATTTTTAATTAATATATTTTACACCACACCAGTTTATTTCTTTTTGCACAAATACACCGTTTGATAATATTAATTTGGGAAAAATTTTAACTTTTGGATTTAATAATGAGTGAAAATATGGTCAAAGAATCTCGTATTTTAGCAATGAATTGTTACAAGCTTACCATATACTTTAAAGTACATAATTTAGAAAGAAAAAATATACTTCAAACGCCCCGCCCCCATGTTTTACTGATATCTATACAAATCGTATTTATTTATTTATTTATTTTTATTTATCTATACAATTGCCAAATTTTAAGGTTTGTAATCTATACAATAATGATATTGTTCATAAAAATGTTCAAAACAGAAATATTGTCCACACCAAGCACATCACATTTACCACATACACTACACGGTGGTGCTTCTCTTTCTTCTTTGAAAAAACAATATGTTACAGGATTTTAAAATCTTTCTGGTCGCTGGTCAGGCTTGATATTCTTTTTTATACTATCCATACTTGAGCTAATTTTGAAAATAAGGCGGCGAAAACTTATTGAGAGCTAGAGATTGAAATTTTAAAATATTGTTACGGCGATATAAATCGATATCATACTTATTTAGAATTACATTATCCGAAAATATTCTGATGAATTGTTTCCAAAGTCGAAATCCATAGATATCCAGAGCTTAAAATATTGACAATTGTATAGATCAGGGGTCGGCAACCTTTTTTGGATGGCGGGCCACTTTTAAAAAAAAAAATTTTTAGCGGGCCGCACACTCAAATATTTTTCAATGTAGTATCTGGCTTAAGTAGATTTTTTTAAACGAATTTTCGAATCGAAAATTCAGCTATTAGAGTCACTGTTTTGATGCTGCTTGAGCCCGAAACTATGATAGAAATAATTTATTTTGAAGTCTCTAGAAGCCAAAAATGACATTCACTAAAATTTATATAACTCTCGAACGAAAAATCCCGTTTTTACAAAATTTGGTACAAATGTTGGATGTACAAAACGTCAGACACGTCCGATGCCCGGAATGGATTTTTAGGCATTTTTGCCTAAACAATTTTTGTGGAAAAAGAGAGTTTCTTGCCCCAATTTCCTCAAGTTTTTTCCACATGTTCTTACATCGTTGGAAAAAGGAGAAAATAATCACATAAAAAGGGTTTTTGGAAAATAATTCTATGTCAAGTAGTTTCCGAGATAAACTGATTTTTGTAAACGGAAATTCGCTATATTATGCAGGATACTGCGACAGTGGTATTTTCTTTTTTTAACACAGTATAAATATTATTAAAAATCAACATCAGGAAAAATTTTTAGTAACAGTTATATTTACTTGTTATAAAATATCGGAAAAAGTATACCTAAAGTATGCTCAACTCTGCATAGGCAGAGCAAATTGTTCGAAAAGTTATATTGCTTGGCGGGCCGCATGCGGCCCGCAGGCCGCAGGTTGTCGACCCCTGGTATAGATAAATAAAAATAAATAAATAAGTAAATAAAATTTGTAGACATGTTAGTAAAGGATGGGGGGGGGTGCACTATATTTTTTCTTTCTAAATTATGTGCTTTAAAATATATCGTAAGTTTGTAACAATTCATTACTAAAATGTGAGATTCTTTGAACATATTTTTGCTCAATATTAATTTAAAAAGTTAAAATTTTTCCTGAGTTAATATTAGCAAAGGGTGTATTTACGCAAAAAGAAATAAACTGGTTTGATGTAAAATATATTAATAAAAAAATTTTTTATTTTCACACATAACAGCCTCTTCTTTTATCAAAAAATACCTGATAAAATTAAGGGTTGGGGTGGGGGATGAAACCCCAATTGTTTTATAACTTTAATTTTGGTATCGTAATAAAGATATTAAAGTGCCATATACAAATATGTATAGTTTTCCTACCAGAGCTCTTACCATTTCCAAGATATTTAAGAAAATTGGAAAAACTCAAATTTTCAAAGATGAGTTTCACTCCTTTAAACTGCTTATGGGCACGAATGAAATATGGCTCGCGATTAGTTTTAATAAGATCTACAATCCACCAAAGTTTCAAAAATTTTTGAGAGATACAGTTGAATACCTTTTCTTGTTAGATACAAAACTGATAAAACCATTAGGAGTACAGCCTAAAATTTAATAGTGCGACTATGTTTATACTGAGAATAAAGTAAAACTTGACATTTCACTGAAGATGGTACTTCTGTCTTGTCTTCATTACAATCAATTATTACGATACCAAAAAATGTATTGAGATAATGGATTTTAAATGTTTCAGGCATAGTAGCTTGAACAGTTTGTTTAGAAGACCAAAATATAAAATTCTTCGTTAATGTACTGAGCAGCGGTGCGACCGCACCGGGCGCCGTCATGTGTGGGGCGCCGAAAACAGCCGATCATTACCGATCTTCCGGTCGGCTATCAATCGTATGAGCGTAAATCGTGACGGATACGAGCGACAGACGACCGAACGCGACAAACGCTCGGTAGAAGTGGCGTGGGCGACGGGAGTGGGGTGAAATTTTGTTTCGTTTCGCGAGCAAACATCGTTTGTACGCGAACAGTGTGTTTTTGATATTCTTCTACCTACTTGTGCGTTGATGTTGAAGATTTTCTTATGGGTTGTGATTTATGTTTTACGACGACAATCATGAAGTGCCCTATTTATTTACATATATAAATTCTTCCAGAAATTAAATATGCCGCTACAAAAATAATCATCAGGCACACAGAATTTAAAAAGGAAAAAGCAAAAACAAGAGGAAACTGAGAAGACTGCAAAATCACTTGCAAAATTTTTGAAAGTTGAGATGTTATCTGAGTTATCATCATCATCAAATTTAGTTCAAAACGCAGAAGATGAAGACAAATGTTCTACAGACGAAGCTCATGAACATGAAAAGCAAATCACGCAAGATATTGCTACTCCTTGAACCTCATCTGAAGTTAAAAATATTATAGAACATATACCATCATCACCACCATGCTTTCAAGATAAAAATTGTGATGATATTTCAAAATAGCCGCGGCTTATTGATTCTTCAACACAAGACGAAATAATTATTCGAGGGCCTGCAAATAATGAAATAAGCAACGAAAAGTACCCTAGAAAATATGATGAGCGTCATTTTTCAAACACACATTTTCAAAGAGTAATGCCAAATGGGGAAACTTTTAAAAGAAGATGGCTTGTATACTCAAAATCTGCAGACAAAGTTTATTGTTTTTTCTCTTGTTTATTTAATCGAAATGTTCACTCTAATTTGGGAAAAGATGCATTTGATGACTGGAGACACTTATCGACACGTCTCAGAACTCACGAAACATCTTTAGATCACCGACGTGCTATGAACAACTGGATAGAAGCGTCGATTAGATTGAAAAACTTTAGTGGAATAGACAGACACTTGCAAAAACAGATTGAAGATGAAAAATCAAGGCGGGTCGCTATTCTTAAATGAATGATATCCATAGTATTCTTCTTAGCAGGCAATAATTTGTCGTTTAGAGGAAGCTCTGGATCTGAAACTTTATACACTTCTAATAATGGCAACTTCTTGGGTTTGGTGTAACTTCTAGGAAAATTTGATCCTGTGATGATGGAACATCTTCGCCGTATTGTTAATAAGGAGATAAATGTCTACTATTTCAGAAACGAATTCAAAACGAGTTAATTGGCTTACTTGGAAGCGAAGTTCGAAATAATATTTTGACTATAATAAATTCGTCTAAATATTTCTCCATCATACTGGACTGCACTCCTGATGTAAGCCACGTTGAACAATTATCATTAACATTCCGTTTTGTTGACACTAATGGTGAAGAAGTCAAAGTACGAGTGTTTCGTTGCTTACAAGCCTGTAACTGACACTTCAGGAGAAGGGCTCACGAGTCCTTTTCTTGATGAAATTGTTCATGAAGTTGACTTAGATATGGACGATTGTCGAGGTCAAGGGTACGAAATGATGCCAACATGGTACGAATAAACAAAGGTGTCCAAACCAGAATTTTGAACCAATATCCTCGTGCATTTTTTAACCCATGTGGCTGTCATAGCTTGAATTTGGTGATAGCAGATGCAGCTAAATCATCCGTTAAATCGGATTCTTTATTTGGATTTCTTCAAAGACTATTTGTAATATTTTCTGGGTCAACAAAGAGATGGGAAGTCATTTCCAAACACATAAAAGAACTATCGCTGAAAAAAGTTTGCGAAACTCGTTGGGAGAGTAGAGTTTCTAGCCTTGCTTCTGTTCGCTATAACTTCTCTGCAGTTCGTGATGCCCTTTTAACTCTTCACGAAGAATCTAATGACCTAGTTGCTGCATCAGAGGCTTTGTCACGGATTCAGAACATGGACCAATTTGAATTCATAATTACAATGGTGGCTTGTTTCAAATAAACATTGTAAGTAAAGCTATGCAGTCTGAAACGATGGATCTATCAAACGCATCGCAATTGCTGAAAAACTGCTCGGAATTTGTACGACAGTACCGGACTTATTCGCCTGCTAAAATAACTGCTATGGAAATAGCTTCTGAGGCTGGGATAGATCCTACGTTTAAGACAGTCCGATCCCGGAGAAAGAAGTGATTATTTGAGTATGAAGCTGCAGATGAAACACCAACGAATCTCGAAGAATTGTTTAAAGTTAACGTCTTTTGCCCTATGATAGATACAATTGAAAATGCATTGGTCACTCGGTTTACACAATTATCCAAATATAATGATACCTAAGTCTTTTTTGTATAATATCACAACAATTCGTGATAAGTCTTTGTTGGAAAAAGCGTGTGCAGATTTGCAAATAATTTTAACCGATGGGGATAAATGTGACATTTCTAGTCGAGAACTCGTTGAAGAACTTTTAAGCCTGAACCCATCATTAAAAAGTCTTGAATCAGCAGAGCCACTAAAAGTTCCTTAACTTATTAAAAAAAATTATTGACAGGATATTTTCCCGAATTTGTGGACAGCGCTTCGGATTTTGCTGACCATTCCTGTAACTGTCGCCAAAGGAGAACGAAGCTTTAGTAAATTAAAACTAATCAAAACTTACTTACGTTCGACTATGTGCCAAGAAAGACTATCAGATCTTGCAATTTTATCTATTGAAAATGATGCTGCCCAAGGGTTAGATTATTCTGATTTAATAAAAAAATTTGCAAGTGCCAAAGCAAGAAAAGTGTTGTTCTAGTTTTAAATAAAATAAATATCAAAAACATATTTATCGCTTTTTTTCTTATTCAGTGAAATAAACACAAAAAATAACATAAAATTTAAATAGGTAATTATATAAGCACAAGAGTTGTTTACATAGTGACGTCAACGATTTAGTGGGGTTCTCCTCTCACAGATATGTTGTTGTTTGTCTGTGTTGGTGAAAATTTATGTACCAAGCTAGAGTCTGGGCCGCAGGTAATATTGTCTGAGGGTCTCGTAGCCTTTAGAAATTTTAAAATTTCACTGCAGATATGTATGTACATATTCTGTATACGTAATATGCAAAATGCAAATGCAAAATGAGTAACGTAAAATTCTAGAATATTCTAATCATCAACTAGCAGAGATATCAAAGAACAGACCTCACCGTTGAATTGGTCATTAAAAATGAGATTAAACAGTGTAGTTTGTAGTTTGACAAAAATTCTAGAATGTTCGATTTCTCAACTAGCAAAGATATTGAGAAATCAATTGTACCATTTAATTGTCCATTGAAAAAGAGGTCAAATAACACATTTTGACAAATGTTCTGGAATATTCTATTCGTCAACTAGCAAAGATATTCAAAAACAGACGTCGCCATTGAATTGGCTACCAAAAAAGAGACCAAAAAACACATTTTGAGAAATGTTCTAGAATATTCTATTTATCAACTAACAAAGATATTGGAAAATTTATTGCACCACTTAATTGTCCAACCGAAATTAAACTAATATAAACCAAATGTCCGATTTTGACAAACAATTTTTGCTATTTGACGAATAGAATATTCTAGAACATTTATCAAAATGTGCTATTCCGTCTTTTATTGGATGACCAATTAAATGGTGCAATCGATTTTTCGATATCTTTGTTAGTTGACGAATAGAACATTCTAGAATTTTTGTCAAAATGCGCTGCTTAATCTAATTTTTAGTGCCCAATTCAATAGTGAAGTTTGTTTTTTGGTATCTTTGCTAGTTTACGAGTAGAATATTCTAGAATTTTTGTCAGCTTCCTCTATTTGGCGTCTTTTACGCTGATGAATGTGATAGTGAAGTTGATTTTTCGACAGATTTCTAAAAGTCATCACTCATATTCATTAGCATAACATTCGATTTCCTTTGTCTACACAACCGAATTTTAGGTGTAAATTGTCTCTTAGGATAATATTGTTTTAAATAAATTCAGATAAATATTATTTACCAACCCCCGAAACAAAAATTTACCGACGCCCCTGATCTTCCGATTTTACGTACTTCCTCTTAAATTTGCACCGACCATTACGTAAAATTGGATTTGTGGTGTACTTTGGAAATTTTTGGGGGAGGCTTATGTTCAGCAGGGGACGTCTTCCGGCTGAAATGATGATGATAATGATGATGTTCTTTTTTCGTGCCTATGTAAACTTACCTCATTTAAGCTAAGTTATTACAAAGAAAGAAAGACCTCTTTTCGTCAGGAGGGGAGGGGCGCCATTATGAGTTCTCGCACCACCTAAAAAATTTGCTAAGGCCGCCCCTGGTGCTGAGACATTGTAAAGTTTTAATAAATGTATGTTCCACAGTTGTTATTGAAACATAAAAAAGAACACTGATTGCAGAAAAAATCAAACCTGTTTTTAATTTCATAAGTGTTATTAAAAGTTTTGTTTGATGATTGAGTTTTTGTCCTTTTAAAAAATGAAGATAATTGGCCAAAAAGAAAAATATTGTAAATGATACGCCTGTCAAACTAGTCATTTGTTTATCATTTTTTATTGATTTTAGGCCACGAAAACCTGAACAATGAGGTATATAAATATTACCATCAATAGGATCACAAGCAGAGTCTCACTAATTTTTTTTCTTTAGGATTATCAACTTGAATCTCTTTCACTTTAGTATCTGTAAAATTAATATTTGTATTTCTGTAGTGCAAATTCCGTTATTTTCCTTTAAACCACAAAACAATATTGAGAGGATGATGCAAAAGCCTTTATTCTGATCACTGAAAAAATCTGTTTGGCAACTGAAGTCTTTTGTTTCTTCTAATGTTGGAGCAATTAAAAATGTCGCTGTATCATTAGACATATCTTCACTAATATCCATAATAGAGAAAACTTCAGAAGGTTGATACTGAACTATTCTTTTATGTTGACGATAACGTTTAAATCGTACAATTAACTGTTCTTCATTTTTCTTTTTTTTTGGCCTGGAAAAATGGAAGGGATGTATGCCAGTTGTTGAAGATGCTCTGACTTATAATTTGCAACAAAATGCACGCTACATATTTTTGTAGCTTTCTTAGGCTCAAAATTTTCTGGGTCTTTACTAAAAAGAAAAAAAAATTAAATGAGTTTATAATAATATACTCATTAATGTATGTTATAAAAACTATTTTTTGAAAATTTTTATTAGAAATTAGCAAAATAATTTCATAGATTTTATTTTTATAAATTTCATTTGTACTTACGTGTATTTTTTAACATCCCTGATCCACAAAAGACGCTTACGTCTTTTCCACGTAATATAAATACTTTCGGATGGAAATGAATAAAATGAAATTATCTCATTGTTAGAACTTCTACTTTGAGGAGTATTAGAACAGCCAACTATACAACATCTTAATCTTGAATTGGCCATAATTATTTGTATAAAAATATTTTTTTCAAATTATTAAATTTTTTCTGTATACACCGAATGTCAATCCGCACTACCCTCGTTATGGGAGTTTCCTATATACCTTGTGACAGCCAGGCTCCACTACGTCTCCATTCAGTTAATCAAATACAGGGAATAATATTACGCGAACGTCAAGTTCAACGTCGTAAACTGTACACGCGGTAGTTTGGGGTTCCGAAGCCGAATCTACAAACAAATAAAATAATACGTATTCACATCTAGACATTTTGCATCTACATAATAAAGGTTGCCCCCCCCCATCGCGTTACAACCTCTACATAGTTTTTTCCAGATTGTAGTAAATGACGATGAAGGTGACGGAAGTCTAGGTATGGAAGGTGGATCGTCATACGAAGTCATTGAGGAACTGGAGGATTTCAAATTACACGTAAGCATGTTAAATTTTTTTAAACTTTTTTGACTTGTATCGACTGGGTAATTTAATAATTTAGTAATTTTGTTCAGACTGAACTAACTAATGTGGGTGAAAATGAAACTAATGGAATTGAAACAAAAAACAGAATATTTTCAATCATTGATACGTATATGAAGAGTAGGGGTCAAAAATGATCAGAGTCACTACGTTATGTATCTTTTCTCTTTATTTTTTACTGATTCTGACTTTGTTCTTTGCTGAATGGTAGCAGGTTGATTCTGTCTATAAATACTCAGATGGCGCCAATATCTGTTCTTTTATTGAAAATATATTTTGATCGTTTTCCCCGTCAGCCTTAATATGTGTTGACTGCAGAAAGATAATAATTTGCTTATAACAATTACATACAATTTAATATCTCGAATTTATTTTTCAGAACCAGTCTGTCAGAAGTAATCAACCTAGGCCTTCGTATGCCCCCTGCGGATCTTCCTTGGACAGAAACTGTCTAAAGTCAAAGGTATATAAAACAAATATAAATTTAAACTAGATATAAATTAATATAAACTAGACATACATTTAATAAAAGCTGAATAATTTTAATAAATGCTTAATGCAGCGGTTCTCAACCCTTTTACTCCCACGTACCCCATGATTATACTTTTCATTTATGAGTACCCCCTATTTCCTAAAATGGAGTCTTCTAGTTCAGTTACTACCAATTTTTCTAACAAAGTCAGTTCATGATAATTCAACAAATTTTTTTACATGATTATCTCAGAGTTACATGTACCATCGGTTAAGAACCGCTGGTTTAATATAATCTATTTTATAATTTATTTTTGAATTATTTTGGTGAATTTTTTGATTGCATCAATTAAAACTGATTTTTTTAAATTTAAATTTTAGAAAATATTAGACCATAATCGGAGAAGGCTAGCAGCAATCATTGACGTCGAGCTCGGTGGCAAGCATGCGGTTGGCAATAGCAGCTGCTGAAATAAAAAAAATGAAAAAGAAGAGCTGTGGAAAGAGGAGATGAGGGTCACTGAAAAGAAGAATATGGAGGAGTTTCTGTGGAAGGAGGAATGTCATAATTTGCAAATGCAAATTTTGTTGCTTGACATGGTGATAAAAAAAGAACAATCTCAATGGATGATAAATTCACAGACTTGATAATAAATTCAAGTATAACATACCGTAAACTCACGTTTACAGACATTAAAATACCAGCAGATTCATTTTCGCCACCAATCCACAAACTGGCAGCCTATCGGTCTATGACCCACAGAGCTTTTTCTATTCCGCTTGATCCTAAAGACAGCACAATAGAACTCAACACCATTAAACAAATAGCAGTCTCCAATGGTTTTTCACCAAATTTCATACAAAAACTCATAAACAAAAAATTACAAAAACTTACTACAGAACAAATCTATCCTTCCATCACCCCGATCAACCCCGAACCCAAACAGTATATATTTTTACCGTATTTGGGAAACATTTCCCATAAAATCGGCAACTGTTTCAATTCATTTGATCTAACCCCCGATTTTCATTCAGCTAATAATATTAGTCAATCCATTTTTAATGCTAAAGAAAAAACTGATCCATACAAAAAATCTGTTTATCGGTTAGATTGCGGAGAATGTAATGTAGCATATATTGGTCAATCGGGAAGATCTTTCGAAATTAGATACCGTGAACATATTACCTCTCATAAGCATACTCCAAACTTTAATATTCGCCTTTTAGGAAAGAGACACTCTATTAAATCAGACTACAAACTCAAAATCCTTCATTTTTGTGAAAAAGGACAAAAATTGAATATATTTGAAGCTTTGGAAATTGACAAATTAAATAATGATCCAAATGTAATCGTTCTGAATGACCAAATTGAATTAAATAAATCTTCCCTTCTTAACCTATTTAATATATTTCATTACTTTTTTGTCCAATATAATTCTTTTAAGATATTCTTAATCACTGTCAAACTGAAGTTTAATCAGTTAATTTATTTTAATTTCTAATCCTCATTGTGCAGTCGTTCCGCCCACTATTTTTGTTATCCACCAAAACTTATTTTGGTATTGATTTGTAATTTTGCCACCTCGTTTCCGGTACACGTGCAAGTTGTTTTTATCTCTCTTCTGGGTTTTTCCCATCTCTGAACCAACTACATTTCAACCTGCTTCTGTTTATTTTTAATTTTAATTTATTTTAATATATATGCCTGTTCCCAACAGATTTCAGTTCAATTCAGAGTTCACCTGAGGATGGTCTAAGAAACCGAAAACTAGTTTGTGAAAAAGTATTTTTCTATATTTAAGTGAAAATTTGACAAAGTTAAATATTCTTCGCCATATATAAAAAACATATTTGCGACCAATGTTTAAATTACTTTTATACCGAAGAAAAATTGCAAAAACATGTAGAAGACTGCGAGAAAATGAACGAGTATCGTGTAGTGATGCCAGAAGGGGAAAGTAAAATTGTATCATTCAAAAACTATAGTTTCAAGAAGCGGAAACCATTCATTATCTATGCGGATATAGAAGCATTTTTACAACCGGTGACTAATGATGCAAATAAAAATACAGCAACATGTCAATAGCACCTTGCGTATAGTATCGGCTACTATTTTCATTGTTCATACAACTCTGAATTAAGTTATTATCGGTCATATCGTGGTCCAAATTGTGAGAAATGGTTTGCCGTGGAGCTAGCGTCATTACGTAAAAACATTCTGGAACCAATATTTGGAAATATTATACCAATGGATGAACTAACACCTGAAGAACAATTACAATTAAAACAGAAAAGTACCGGGTGCCACATATACGAGAAACCGTTTTAACCGGAAGATATAGCTGTTGACAGCTGTCTTATTATTTGTCAAATTGTTAAATTGTTAAACTCTTTTTTAAAAAGAAGAAAAAAAGGTAAAAAAATTGTCCAAAAATATTTTTAATACAAAAAATTGTTGAGATTGCGGTATGTATTTTACCACTACGTTTGAAAGAGATGTATTTTAAACATATTCATAAGCTTAATTTCTTTTCCAGTAAAAATCAACAAAAATTTGCATAGCTAATTTCATCGATGTTTAAAATTGGAGAACTTACTAAACTTTCGTCAACTTCAACAGGAAAAACAGTATTAAAGTATTAAAATTGATCACCTAACGACAACCCTGCACGTCCTACAAGTTTTACTTACAATGGTTTCAGTACTGTTGATCTTTTATGGACTTCTGGTGCTCATATTGATTTAGTTAATGATTTTGAAGTTATTCAACAGCCTCGGCCATCTACGCATTTAATGTGCAAATTACATTTTCATGATATCCTCAGCCTACGTTTTTTCGAAACTGAAGTTCATCCCTGCAAACAGCTTAAAACCAGAAATTTAAATGGCAACAACGTGAGCAAGTTATGTATACGAATATCCTTGAACATTCAGGAAGAATCTACTTTTTTAGTACTGATCCCAACAGTTTAACAAATAATCTTACAGCAGCTTTAACTGAGACTGCAAATTTATGTAATATGTCCATAGAATTTACTAACCGTGCAAAATATGTACCTAACGTTAAGCCTTGGTTATACAGTAGGAACTCATTTGATAAGTCACTATTGCCAGCCTATATAAATGCGCGTAATTTATACAGAAACGCAACTAAAACTGCCAAACTTAATTACAATAACATAGTTCTTGATGCACTTCAGAATACAAAGGATAATATTACTTTTTGGCAAAAAGTCAAAAATTTTGAACCTCGTAAACAGTATAAAAATTATTTAGATATAAATTTATGCGAGCAATACTGTCGACAATTCTACAGTGTTAATGATGTCAAAAGAAATATTCAATTTTTTGACGCTAGACACCCCTTTTTAGATGATCCTATAAACATTGACAAACTTCAACTGTCTTTGACTAAAGCTAAAAATAATAAAAGTTCTGGTTCGGATAAATTTCCAAGCGAATTTTATAAGCACTTACCATCCAACTGGCTACATTATATTCAAAACCTTTTAAATAATATCCTAGAAAGTGAAATTATCCCAGATAAAAGGAAAGAAAGCCAAACTTGCTTAATACATAAAAAAGGTGACAGGACTGATCCAGCAAATTACCGTCCAATAGCTTTGCTTAATAGCCTTTTGAAATTGTTTACAGGTATACTTAACAGACGTTTAACATAGTGGTGTGAAAGCAGATCAATTATTCATGATGCCCAGTTCGGATTCCGTAGGGATCGTAGTTGCATTGATAGCATTTTTATTTTGTCTTCGATAATAAACATTTATACCAAACCTAAAGGATCTTATGTATTTGCCATTTTTGTCGATTTCAAAAACTGAACTTGAATAGCATCACCAACAAAGAAAGATATCCTATAGCCAGGGTAGACGATCAACTTGACAGGTTGGCGAATAAGATTGTACTTTAGATCTGAAAAGTAGGTTCCATTAGATGATGATGGATGAGAAGTCAATCCCATTAATTGCGTTTATAACTCCGGATGGACTACACGAACACATTCGAGTTCCATTTGGCCTTGTATCGGCACCAGCAGCGTTCCAGAAAATGATGCGGAAATTACTCCAGCCATTGTAAGATGAAGTACTAGTGTACATGGATGATATTTTAATAGCTTCAGAATCTTATGAAGGTGGTATGCAAGTACTGGAGAAGTTATTAAAACTATTAAAGGACGCGGGATTGACACTGAACCCCAAGAAATGTACTTTCTTCTCGGGGAGGATTAACTATTTGGAATACGAGGTGAATGCGGACGGTATCAGACCTGGTATACATAAAACTGACACAATTCGGAATTTTAATCGGCCAGAAGATATCCATCAGTTGAGGCAGTTTTAGGCGTTTGTAGCTTCTTTCGACGATTTATTGCTCGATTTTCATTAATAACGGAACCACTTACACAGTTGACATGGAAGGGTGCTTCGTTTAACTGGGGTGAGGAACAGGAACTAGCATTTCTAGAAACAAAATTAACGAACAGACCCGTGTTGGGACATTATGATTTAAATTCGTAATTGGAGCTACATACAGACTCCAGTAAGGTGGGCCTTGCCGGCGTGTTAATACAGAAGACGGAAGAGAAACAATGGAAGCCCATCGCTTTCTATAGTCGATGAACAACCGAATTTGAAGAGAAATACCACAGCTTCGTACTAGAAGCATTAGCAGTTGTGGAGTCAGTGAATCGATTCCGTATATACTTGTTGGGTAGAACGTTCCGGGTAATAACGGACTGCTCGTTGAAGACGACGATGTTGAAGAGCATGAAACATGTGGACGTCCTTTAGTCGATAACCGTGTGAAGAGCCCCGAAAAGTCGACGTAGCTGGGATCGTTATGAACATCACGAGCGAGGACTATTTGCTAGCCTTGCAACTCCCAGACGAACATTTGAAGAACATCCATGACGTCCTAAGTCGGGAACCGAAAACCATTGAAGAGAAACAAATATACACTATTAAATCGACAAAAACAAAATTTGCGAGGCGGTACATAAAAGTGGGTGGTTCCGAAAGCCATACGGTGGTGTATACTGAAGAGTTGTCACGATGATGTTAAGCATTACGCGCACGAAAATACGGTACAGCAAGTTCGGAAGCATTACTGGTTTCCAAGAATGAACAAGTACGTCAAAAGATATATCGACGCATGCGTGCAGGGCGCTTATTACAAAGTTCCAGGTGGTAAACCAGAAGGTGAACTACATAGTAACGAAAAGAAACCTATCCCGTTCCATACTGTTCATACGGATTTCCTTGGTTCATTTCCTAAATCCACGGGAAATTGTTATGTTTCCGCCTACATTTGTGCCTTTACCAAATATATAATGCTTCGAGCCTTAAAGATATTTCGGCGAAAGCTTCATGCACTTGTCTGAACGAAGCAATGGAGATTTTTGGTCCGCCACAACGATTAATTGCTGACAAGGAAACCTCGTACACCACCAAGGAGTTCGAGGAAGAATATAAGAAAAATTATATTCGCCACATAAAAAACATTACGGCAACGACAAGGGCCAACGGGCAAATTGAACGGTACAACCGTATCTTATTGACGGTACTTACAACGTTAGCCAGTGAAGATAACCGGCATTGGTGTCAAAACATTAAAAAAGTTCAGTGGGTATTGAATAACATCCCAAATAAAACTACTAACACCGCATGAACTGTTATTCTGCTACAAACCTAGGAACGCACTACAAAATCATATTTTACTGGCATTAGACGAAACAAACCGGAACCGGTAGATGAGTGAACTATTCTACGTCTACGGGAAGAAGCCCCGGCGGAGATAATGAAAAATCAAGCAGTGAAAAAATCATATTACAATTCAAAACGGAAATTTTCAACGAAAGATAACATAGAGCAGCACTTGGTTTTGATTCAGCGTGAGACGGCCGCAACGGGCGAGTCCAAGAAGCTTACCACAAAGTATAAAGGACCTTATATCGTAGGGGAAGTTTTCCCTAATGATAGGTACTTGCTGGGGGGACAAAACAGGGGCAGAGAGGACTCAGAGGACGTTCCGATCAACGTTTGCCTCCGACTGCATGAAGAGATGGTACTGTCTTCCAGAGGATCCTGGTTCCAACGACGATCAAGGGGAAAATCGGGTCGAGGACGACTTGAGAAGCCAGGTCGGTCAAATGTAAGAGAAAATTAGCAATAAAACGCGAGGGCAGATGGAACAGAATATTGGGTGGTAGGGGATCAGTCAACAACATGGCCAGTATTGTAGATGTATATAAAATAAAGAAAACGTATACGTGTACGTGTGATTTTTGTTTATTTAAACTAACCCGACAATGTTTTCGGCCATATATATATATATATATATATATATATATATATATATATATATATATATATATATATATATATATATATAAATAATAATAATAATAATAATAATATCTACAAATTTCCTATATATATATATATATATATATATATATATATATATATATATATATATGGGAAATTTGTAGAACTCGGACATATGCGATCTTTTTTTAACCGATAAAACCGAAACAATAGTGGTGGAAATTTTAAATTATGAAAAGTTAAAGCGCGGAAGCATTTTATTATTTTGGAAAGCTCAAATTTATTAATATTTTACACATTTTTTTAATATTGACGTTTGTATGATATTATTAACTTATTGTAGTATTTTTTAACAAAAATAACTGAATTGAGTGTAAAAATTCGAAAAAAAGCCCTATAATCTTAACTAGTTTTTATATCAAATCGAAGTATATTGTTTAAAAAAGAAAAAAAACTAACCTAACCTTAACTAACTTCACCACCTAGTTTAGCCCAACAATTTAGCCAAATGCAATTATTTTTAATAAAAATATGTGACCGCCCTTTAACTCTTTAAGTACAATAATTCTCAGCCCCATTTGTTTCTTTTTTTCGGCAGACATCGAAATTACAGCATATGTTCGAGTTCTACATTTTACCCATATATATATATATATATATATATATATATATATATATATATATATATATATATATATATATATATATATGTATATATATATATATAAAGTTTTATGAAAAAGTTTTTAAAACGCTACAGAACGTTTATTGTTCGCAAAAAAATGCTTTTCAGCCGCCATATTGAAGCCATTATTGTGTGAGGTCAATCATGCCACTCATATTTGAAAAGTAGAGTTCACAACCTTCAATTTGAGCTATTGTACACCTATTTTAAGCAACACAAATTTTGGCCAGCAGGGGCTCCCGTTCAGAAAGAATACCCCATATATATATATATATATATATATATATATATATATATATATATATATATATATATATATATATATATATATATATTGATTATACCATAAATTAAGCTTTCTTTGGAATAGTCAATTATGCCACTTTCAAAATAAACCATACACATATAGGCATGAAAAATGGGAGCCTGTAGGGAAACCTTCCCAAGCCTGTAGGGAAACTTTGCCTGACCAAAAAAAAATAATATTTCTAAAGAGGGCATCTTTTTGTCTTAAAATAAGCCCCCCTGCGCCCTGTGAGGGGGTGGGCGTGGGTAATTTTGAAATCTAAGAGAGAAACCCCCATTTTTTTTATTGCAGATTCGGATTCTACGGGACAAAATACTCAACTTTGGTACGAAACATTTTTTTCTATTCGTAACAGATGGGGTTGTAATTGTAAAAATAATTTTATTTATATGCAAGTATGTAAACTCATATGCAAGTATATATATATCTATCTATCTATATATATATATATATATATATATATATATATATATATATATATATATATATATATATATATATATATATATATATAGGTAACCAAAGCGGATACGACAGCATCCGGGTACGACAGCACACTCCGCGTTAAAAGTATAGAACTCCCTTATAGGTGGTCGATTAATTTTGTGTCGCACTGTACTTGGCTTATCAGACTTCCGGCGACTAATTGGCCTGTAGCTATTTTTAGACATCTGTGTGATAAGCCTTTCCTGTTTGTTGAGTCATATTATAATTAATAGGTCTGTGCGTGGGTGTTTTATGCTCATTAAAATTAAATGAACTTTGATCTCATTAAAATTAATTGGATAGTTTTCTGGATTTTGAGTTCATTAAAAAAAATAATTGGTTCTTATAACCCCCCCTGCCGATGTCAAAAATTTGAGTGATATCATAAATATTTTTTAGAACCAAATTAAGTTAATTGACATATGCGTAGGTGAGGATAAACTTTTGATCTCACCGCATTGGAATTTTAATTAATTGACAATTAATTAAATTTCATCTGTTCACACGACACGGAGCACCGAAGGTTTTGGCCATGGACAACGCGCCAACGTTTACGAGTGCGAAATTCAAGAGCCTGCTGATCCAGTGGGGGGTCAAGCCCGTCTACACCGGCTCATACAGGCCGTCCAGTAATATGAGCGAGCGGGTAAATCGAGATATTCGTGCCAGTATGACCACCATACTACGGACACACGCCGCCTCGCACAAGGAATGGGTCAAGTTCCTCCCATTCGTGAAGCTGGCCCATAACGCTCACCACCACGAGGCGATCAACACCACGCCAGCCGAGGTATTTTTTGGGCGACTCATTTACCACCCCCTGGACCTGCAATGAGACCTGGATCGAGTACTCACCGAGAACCTACCATCTACCCAGGACGTCCAAGAGGCCTTGAGGAAGGGGCACGCGAAGGCCAAGAAGTATTACGATATTCGTAAGCCGGACCGACATCGCTACCACGTCGGGCAAGTCGTCCTGTACCGGGTAAGATACGATCATAATGATCCATCAGTTACAAATAAATTTTTACCCAGGTGGATCCGTAAGAAAATCGTGAGGTTCACCACCCCGGTCTCGGTAGTACTCGAAGATAAGGAGTCGGGTGCACGTATCAGAGCCCATATTGAAGATCTTAAGCCGTACCACCAGCGTGAACATAATCCGGAGATCCCTGTACTTGCTGCTGTCACCAAAAACAGTCATCAGTCTCGCCGCCGCACGTCACAATCGTCTGAGCCAGCCGGGATTCAACATCCATCAGCCAGCGCGGACCTTCGCCGCCGCAAGCCCCGTAGCTGTTAATTGCTGTAAATAGCACACATAAACATTAATGAGAAGCTCAATAAAACACCGAACAATTTTAGGTAACAACCACATATTAATCAACGTAGTTTTAATTGGGATTTCAAGAGTTTAATGATTTCGTTTTAACCAATTACCCAATGATTTAGGAACCGGTTCCTAAATCATTGGGTAATTGGTTAAAACGAAATCATTAAACCACATATTAATTTAATACTAATAAACTATGTAAGACGTTGAGCTTCATTTCTTTTCGAAAGTCTGGGGAGACTGTGACATTGTCATCCCAATCCACTCAAATATTTAACAGTTTCGACAAAAAAAAAAAAAAAAGAAAAAGAAGAAAAAAGCAAAAGCAATAAACCTCAAACATCAAATTTCAGGAATACACCATCTGTCAAAAAAAGTATATTTATCATTTCGCTTAAGACACAAACACCGGTATGAACCTGGCGCACAACTTTCGAACATTTAAAAATAAATAATACAGCTCGTTTGTACTTCGTTTGTACCCGTTTGTACCGCATTTTATTTTGTTTGTACCTCGAAGGGTAACGAAAAGAAAAAAGGTGCAAACGTGTACAGACGAACCTCTATAAAATGGCGTCTTCATATTTTCAATGTCTAAAAACACAAAAATAATTTGACCTAGAATGTTTCGAATACCATGTATCTCCGAACCCTTGGAGGTACAAACGAAAAGAAAAAAGGTACAAACGTTTACAAACGAACCTCTATAAAATGCCGTCTTCATATTTTCAGTGTCTCTAAAAACATAAATTTAATTCGACCTAGAATGTTTCGAATATCATGTATCTCCAAACCCTTTGAGGTACAAACGAAAAGAAAAAAGGTACAAACGTGTACAGATGAACCTCTATAAAATGCCGTCTTCATATTTTCAATGTCTATAAAAACACAAAAATAATTCGACCTAGGATATTTCGAATACGATGTATCTTCAAACCCTTTGAGGTACAAACGAAAAGAGAAAAGGTACAAACGTGTACTAACGAACCTCTATAAAATGCCGTCTTCATATTTTCAATGTCTGTAAGAACACAAAAATAATTCGACCTAGAATGTTTCGAAAACCATGTATCTCCGAACGCTTGGAGGTACAAACGAAAAGGAAAAAGGTACAAACGTGTACAAACGAACCTCTATAAAATGCCGTCTTCATATTTTCAGTGTCTCTAAAAACATAAATTTAATTCGACCTAGAATGTTTCGAATATCATGTATCTCCAAACCCTTTGAGGTACAAACGAAAAGAAAAAAGGTACAAACGTGTACAGATGAACCTCTATAAACTGCCGTCTTCATATTTTCAATGTCTATAAAAACACAAAAATAATTCGACCTAGGATATTTCGAATACGATGTATCTCCAAACCCTTTGAGGTACAAACGAAAAGAGAGAAGGTACAAACGTGTACAAACGAACCTCTATAAAATGCCGTCTTCATATTTTCAGTGTCTCTAAAAACATAAATTTAATTCGACCTAGAATGTTTCGAATATCATGTATCTCCAAACCCTTTGAGGTACAAACGAAAAGAGAAAAGGTACAAACGTGTACTAACGAACCTCTATAAAATGCCGTCTTCATATTTTCAATGTCTGTAAGAACACAAAAATAATTCGACCTAGAATGTTTCGAAAACCATGTATCTCCGAACGCTTGGAGGTACAAACGAAAAGGAAAAAGGTACAAACGTGTACAGACGAACCTCTATAAAATGCCGTCTTCATATTTTCAATGTCTCTAAAAACACAAAAATAATTCGACCTAGAATGTTTCGAATACCATGTATCTCCGAACCGTTTGAGGTACAAACGAAAAGAAAAAAGGTACAAACGTGTACAAACGAACCTCTATAAAATGCCGTCTTCACATTTTCAATGTCTCTAAAAACACAAAGATAATTCGACCTAGAATGTTTCGAATACCATGTATCTCCGAACCGTTGGAGGTACAAACGAAAAGAAAAAAGGGAAAAAAGTGTACAAACGAACCTCTAAAAAATGCCGTCTTCATATTTTCAGTGTCTCTAAAAACACAAATTTAATTCGACCTACAATGTTTCGAATATCATGTATCTCCGAACCCTTTGAGGTACAAACGAAAAGAAAAAAGGTACAAACGTGTACAGACGAACCTCTATAAAATACCGTCTTCATATTTTCAATGTCTCTAAAGACACAAAAATAATTCGACCTAGAATGTTTGAATACCATGTATCTCCGAACCCTTTGAGGTACAAACGAAAAGAAAAAAGGTACAAACGTGTACAAACGAACCTCTATAAAATGCCCTATTCATATTTTCAATGTCTCTAAAAACACAAATTTAATTCGACCTAGAATGTTTCGAATACCATGTATCTCCGAACCCTTTTAGGTACAAACGAAAAAAAAAGAAGGTACAAACGTGTACTAACGAACCTCTATAAAATGCCGTCTTCATATTTTCAGTGTCTCTAAAAACACAAATTTAATTCGACCTAGAATGTTTCGAATGTCATGTATCTCCGAACCCTTTGAGGTACAAACGAAAAGAAAAAAGGTACAAACGGGTACAAACGAACCTCTGTCGAATGACACTAATAAAATTAAAATGTCTAAAAGTTGGGCGCTGGTCATTTTTTAAATTATTTCAAGCTGTTTACCCTTCGAGGTACAAACAAAATAGAATGCGGTACAAACGGGTACAAACGAAGTACAAGCGAGCTGTATTATTTATTTTTAAATTTTCGAAAGTCGGGCGCCAGGTTCACACCGGTGACACAAACCCATAAGTCAAAAAATGTATTACCAACAGATGAATATAGATGTCGCGAAACATTATTTACTTAAGTAAGGTCGAAAATCTCCTTCCAAGTAAACAAGTGGCAGGGGAATCACGGCCTGGTAAAAAATTTTTATCTAAAGCTCGCTCTCTTGCTTTTTCACGTAGGCCTGTCCGGAGCAAACTTTTCGGCACCATACTTTAATTTATTTTTAACAATTATTGCACTCATTTTCCTAATTGCACCAGATACGTTATCTTGGTTCTGTTTTTCTAAATTAAATTCAATTTCTGGTTATTTCCGTTTTCTGATTATAGTGTGTAAATTATCTAAAACAATTACATATAGTTAGTTAAATTAATAAATTACAATCTACTTACCTAGTGGTACAGTCTATCATTTTCAGATTTTCGACCGTAACTTACCAAGCACGTGGCGCATATTTGACTTTTGTGGTTGCGTCCAAACTCGATTAAATTCTCATTAATTGTTTAAATTGTAAAATAACAGGTCAATTTGTCCGTCAAATAAAATTCCGTTTTTTTAAACATTCTAGGCCATAAGTCACTTTATCTGATTTTTATTATTTAAATCACAGACGTTTCATTCGTTCTCTTCGTAGTTTTGCGATTTATACGAATGAAAACGCGCTAATAATCGTGGAAAAACCAACATTTTCTTAGAATTATTTCTTTGACTAAATGTTGTAACCTCCAATTTAATGTATTAAGCGTTATTATTGTATTTGTCAAATTAATTAGTGTACTGAAGTTAGTTATTAAGTTCATTGATTGTAAATACTAAATTACTGTAATACAAACGACTGGAATAAAATTGTGTTAAGTTTGAAATTCCATTGAGTTATTTTTTTTTTATATTAAAATTTATTGGCTTTGTTTTGTATATAAAATCATACAGCACACTAATAGCCACCTACTCATTGAGTTATTATATTGAATAATTTCTCTCAGAAAGACAAAAAAACTTACAAAATAGTTCGTCCGGGCTCGAACACGCAACCCCGATAATATAATATCGTCCGGTACCTTTTCAAACGCATTATTCGCCCCTTTTTTGTTAAAATAAAAGTCAAAATTGAATTAAAATACACAATACGCAACGCCATTTGTACAACAGAATAAAAGTTAGTTTCAAACTTTCAAATAAGAAGCGTCAGTCAGTAGTTCCTTTCATGACTGCTGACAGCGCTGTAGGTGAGACGTCTATACACGTTCACACACAAGCCAAGATATTATACAGGTACCAGGCTATCATACTTGTATACGTATACCAATACTACAAGGTACATCATTCATATTACAGTACAAGGCAAGGCCGAGAGATATACATACGATTCACATCTAAAAAGACTTCCACTGCAAATATACTCTAGCTACCATTCCGTTTTACAGCACACATGAGTTGAGGTGGGTAAAAAGAAGGTTACAGAACGATTTAAATTGAAAGAAAGAAATACACCATATCATATATGTGAAAAACCGTTTCAGTCGGAGGATAAAGTTGTTCGTGATCACAATCACTTTACTGGTGAATATAATGCACTTGCACACAACGGTTGTAACTTAAATTATAAAGATCTTCACACGATTCTGGTTGTGTTTCATAATTTGAGCGGCTACGATGCTCATTTTGTGATGAAAGATATTGCTACAGCATTTGAAAGACGTATCGAATTATTGCCACTTAACAAAGAACGGTACACTGTGTCCACAAAATATAGTACCGGCAACGACATTTTGTTTCGATTCATCGACTCATTTCGGTTCATGGCTTCAAGTCTAGATAAATTGGCGTCATATCTAAACGAATTTAAGATTGTTGAAGCACAGTTCCCAAACGCCGACTATCAGTTGCTTACACGTAAAGGTGTCTTGCCATACGATTATACATCCGACTGGAATAAATTAGAAATGACAAGTTTAAAACCACAGGAAGAATTTTATAATAAATTAAACGATAGTCATATCAGTACAGATGACTACAAGCACGCACAAAAAGTATGGGACACCTTTGGCATTCGGACACTTGGCAAATATTCGGCTCTATATATGGAGACTGATATATTGTTACTTGCCGATGTTTTCGAGAATTTTCGAAATAGTAGTATGAAAACACACGGGTTGGATCCAGCCCACTATTATACGACGCCCGGCTTGACTTGGGATGCAGCGTTGACGCATACGAAAGTTGAATTGGAGTTGATATCGGATATTGGTCAGCTACTTTCCGTTGAACGAGGCATACGTGGTGGTTTATCCCAATGTAGTAATCGATACGCGGAAGCAAGTAACAAATACATGAAAACGTACGATCCAAATGATGAGACAAAATATCTCATGTATTATGATGTTAATAACTTGTATAGTTGGGCAATGTCTCAGTATCTACCAACCGTAAAATTTAAATAGCTCGATAATGTCAACATAAATGTTAGCCATGTGTCTGAAGATTCGTCTATCGGTTGTTTGTTGGCAGTTGATTTGGAATATCCGCGTGAACTCCACGATAATGATTTGCCGCTGTGTCCAGAGAGAATGTGTCCGCCGGGTAGCAAAAAGGAAAGGTTGTTAGCTACGCTATACAATAAACAAAAATATATAATTTATTATCGCAATTTAAAACAATGTTTGCAACACTGCATGAAATTGACGAAAATTCATCGGATGCTACAGTTCGAACAAAAGCCTTGGTTGAAATCATATATTGATTTGAATACGGAGTTAAGAAAGAAGGCAACTAATGAATTCGAAAAAAATTTATACAAGCTCTTGAACAACGCAATTTTCGGTAAAACGATGGAAAATGTACGCAAACATTCAATCGTTAAACTGTTAACCAAATGGTATGGTCGTTATGGTGCTGAAACCATGCGTGCGAGAACAAATTTTCATAACCGTACAATATTTGCTGAAAACCTTATCACTGTTGAGTTACGCAAGAGAGAAGTTATAATGAACAAACCGATATAGGTGGGTCAGGCGATTCTTGATATTTCTAAGACATGCGTTTGCGATTTTCACTACGGTTACATGAGCCCAACATTCGGAAATAATTGTAAATTGCTTTATACCAACACAGATTCATTCATCTATCAGATAAAATGCCCAGATATCTATGCGATAATGAAACGTGATATCAGATTCTTCGACACCTCGGATTACCCACCCGCCAACCGATATAATATAGAGCTTCTGAATAAAAAATTTGTTGGCCTACGCGCCAAGATGTATAGTTGCCAAGTAGACGGCGAGGATCATTGCAAAAAAGTGAAAGGTGTAAAAACATCTGTTGTGATGAAGACTATCACATTTAATGATTATGTGGAATGTTTGAGAAATAGTATCATACTAACTCGCCCACAGAATATGATTCGATCTAAAAATCATAATGTGGCCAGTGTGACGCAAAAGAAAATAGCGCTCAGTCCGTATGATATGAAACGTCATATTGTGGTAGGGGAAACCGATACACTTGCGTGGGGACACTATTTGCTGGATGGAATAAACACTGGAACAGCTTCAACGTCGGCTTAAACACACAAAAACAATATCGTCGTCGTCAGCCTACTGGAAGCGTTTACAAGTATTCTCAAGCGAGTTGGATAAATTACGCAAACGAATTGACACAAATGAAAAATGGTTGATGCAATTGTGAAAATTCAAAATTTGAACCTATCATCTGAACCGATGGATTTTGAGGAAATAGATATGCCAATTGGTGAATTTTTCGAAAAAGAGAAACTATTTTCCATGAAGAAGAACTTCTTGAACTACCCAAGTAGTACAACTATTCGACACAGTCACTCCCTTGTTAACCCCTAGACTTAATATTAGGACACTGAGCAAAAACGGGTCAATTAAATTTTTTGACGTAGATTTCAAATCTGTAAACAAAATTTTTACATTATTTTTCACCCTCTTTTTACAAAATTAACCCCCAAATTTTAACCCCCAATCACTTCTGTTGATGTAAATTGAACAAATTGCATATCAATAGATAGCTCTTTAAAAAAAAGCAATATCGCCAATTTAAACTTTTGCTCTATCTCTTATTGTTTTCGAGATATCTGCAACACTAAATTTTTACCCCAATTTTTGAAGGGCGATTTCACCCTTTCGAACCGTTTTTCCGCAGATAAAAAAAAAATACGTGTCCCTTAGTTTTTAGTGTTCTACATATTTAAGTTTCATCAAAATCGATAGGTCCGGCCTCGGAACCTTTACTTGTTAGTTACATGTTAATGTTGACGATAGATTGCCACAATAAATATTTAACAAAAATGGAAAATACAGAGAATAAAGAAAATAATCATAATCAGTCTAAACCAAGTAAAGACGATTTATTTTTAAAAATATTTACATATTTATTTTTGTGAGAAAAAATTATAGTTTATATTATGTATCCAGGTTCTACATTAAAATTGATAATTTTTTCTAATTAAACAAGTTATACCAAAATGCTGTTTTTTTTTATTTTCATTTTTCGAGAAAATTTTTCAACTATTTTCATTTTCTACTTCAATTTATTAATTACACAGACCTACAACGAATTTCCTTTTGGAAGTTCAAGTAGCGTTTCTGCTACATTTTTGTGTGCTAATTACGGGAAAAATAGTCAAAAAATTCCATCACGTCACGATTTTGAGTAAATAAAATTTTTATTTTTTTATTAATTTTTCGATAGGAAAAGTTTAAAGGCGGTGTACGTTTAGTCAGACTTATAATTACGATATGAAATGAAGTTTGTCTGTTTGTAGTTGGTCATTGTCCTATGAATTGACTAAAAATCAACAGAAGCAGTCATAGGGACTACTGACAGAAGTGAAAACTTAAAATACTTTCAATGTTATTAGGACAGCAAAGTGGTTATACAAAATATCCATGTTTTTTGTGTGAATGGGATGGCAAGAACAGAGTAAAATATTACATAGCCAGCAAGAATTTGGACTCAGGAAGTAAAAATATAGTTCGATAGAATTTAGTAGCACTTGATAAAATCTTACTACTCCTTTTGCACATAAAGCTTGGTCTTATGAAAAAATTTGTGAAGGCTTAGATTCAAGTATGGCGATGGGCGAATTAAGGCGATGGATTCAAGTATTTACAAACAGTATTCATCTTTGTCTGAAATTAAACTGATGGTATTTTTGTTGGACCCGAGATACAAAAACTAATGAAATGTGAAAACTTCGATGGAAAACGGACTCCTATGGAATTGACAGCATGGGTATCGTTGAAAAAAGTCATTAAAAACTTGTTAGGAAATTATAAAAGTTCTAATTATGAAAATATTATAAACGACATGCTCCAAAATTTTCAAATATTAGGTTGTCTCATGAGTCTCGTAGTTCATTTCCTCCATTCGCATTTAAGCTACTTTCCAGAAGACTTAGGAGCATTTAGTAAAGAATAAGAAGAAATATTTCTCCAGGATACAAAGGAATTGAACCAAAGGTGCCAAGCAAAGTGGAATATTAACATGGTGGGCGATTATTCCTGGATGATGAAGGGTGATGATTCAAACCAGGCTCCCAAAAGAAAATTGCTCAACAAAGTCTATGTAGAAAAAAAAAAGAAAGGTTCCACAAGCCTCTGTAGTATTTTAAAACGTTCACCTTGACATAAACTATTCGATAAACATAAATAATACTAGCTACTCAGTTATTTTTTACTTCTGATTTTTTTTGTTGAATATCCAATTTTTACATAATTTTTATAAGTACGTATTGTGACAAACTCTGATGTGATAGAAACAGACCGATTTCAAATTCGTCATCAGGAGGTCCCAAAACCTAATAAAACAGCACTGAAGTCAAAAAAGGAAAAATTTTTTTTAAAATGTAGGTCTGTGTTATTAAATGTATACATATAGTACAATTTCATTCACTTAAAATTAATTCATATTGTGATGAAAAACTGGACAGCCCTGAAACAAAAATAAATACCATAAAATAATATTCCCATAACACTCACCATAAAATTTATACTCCTACCCTTTCTTTTTTTTACTATCATTATATAACTTATTTTTTCCGTTTCGGTGACTGGTATCTACAGGAGAAGAATCGAAGAAGGATCCCTCTCTTTTATTTTGAACTTCGACGAAAGAACATCTCGGCTCCACAAGTTGTAAATTTTTTTTTTTTAAAAAACATCTTTTAATTGTTGTAGTGTTGTGTACAATAAATCGCTTATAGTTATAATTTGATCTTTTCTTGTTATAATCATTATTATTTGAATCATCCTGTATCCTGCTGAATTCCGGTTAATGGAGTCATCGAATCAATATCTGTAAAGATTTAAATTTTTCCTTGAAAGAAGGAAATAAATTGATTCAAATTTCGGCTTACCATTTTGATGCTGTGAATTCACCACGTGTATAGGAATTCAAATCGGATCTAACCACCAATTTCCAGGCAATAAGGAAAGCACAAATATAACAACTAAAGCACAATTTTAATATCACAATTTGGTGAGTTAAAAAAAAAAAAAGAATAAATAAATAAATAAATCAACACAAATTTCATTTGGAAAAATAATCAATTTATTAAAGATCCAGTTAACAAATTTATTACAATTGTCGATTAATTTACAATTTGAATCACATTTGACAATTTGAAATATAAACAAAAACAATTGTAGAGTACATAAGGAATTGCCTCTATAAGTACTCATCACTACTCTTTCATTTACATAATCTGTGGTACGTATTTATGGTGTTGTTACAAACATCATATGAACACCAATCCATACGTATAGCATACCACAGATCGAAGGAGTTAGTCATTTCTGTTTGTGGTGAGGTTTCCGTCGCGCACTTGCCTGCAAATTTCGTGACTTTGTCACAATTGCAATCGCGCAAGGCGAAACCAACACCACAATATTTTATAAATTACATTTTAGAATATGTCAGACTCAGAGAAAAAAGATAATAAGGACTAGTGCAGACGTGTAATTGTTGTGCGAGTGTTTTTAATTATTACACATATCTGTTATATAATTTTTTGAAAACACCAATTAATTTAAATAAACAAGTGATATAAAAAAAAACACAGCTCGCTACTGCAAATATAAGCGGTAGTGGGCATTAATTAAAATATTTAATATAATTATTACTGTTCACACTAAAATGGATAATTTAAATAGTATAAATACAACTAATCAAACATCAACTAATCCTCAAGCTAAATCTAATATGTCAAATAAAATACAACAACAAACTCAAAACAGTCAAATCAAAACATCAACTACAGTCAAACCTGTCAACATCTTCGCACAAAACATGTTACCAACAAGCAGTGGAAAACCAAAAACTTTTGCAGAAATAGCATCTCAAAACAGTATGGCCAATCCAATTTTTCCTAAGAAAGAACAAGCAATTATTTTATCCCCATTCCCAGGGATCCCAATTAAAGAATATATTACTGTATTAGGAAATCTAATAGGACCAGAAAAAATATTATTCAGAGAAAGAATTTCTCACAATCGTATCAGTGTTTTTCTTAACTCGAAACAAACAGTGGATGAAGTAATAAACAAATATGACCACATAGTAGTTTGCAATCAAAATATACCAATAAGGCGACTAATATCAACAGCAAAACGTATTATTATATCTGGGGGCAGCCCAATTGTCCCACATAGCGAAATAGAAACTGCTCTTATCAATGGTTTAAAACTTAAATTGGCCTCCAACATAACGTTCATGAATGCCGGCATGAATATCGATAAATTTAGACACATATCGAGTTTCAATCGACAAGTTTACGCCGACATTACTGAAGAAAGCATACTACCAGCATCTTTCTTAATCAACTATGAAGATGACGATTACAGATTTTTTATTGATTTTGCTCAAGAAAAATGCTTCAGATGTCATAACATAGGCCACAAAATAATTAATTGTCCACTCACCATTGAAGAAAATGCTAATGATGAAGGTAATCTTACAATGACTACCGAATTACAACATAAAGAATCAACATCGAACATGTCTATCATGAACGAAAAATGTATCAATTCCGCCGAAGAAAATATACCAAGTACATCTAAATCAGAAACAAGTGAAGAAATACAAATGATAGAAACCGAATATATTGAAGAAGAACTAGATAAAGAAGAATCATCTGACTTTATTAGTGATGAAGATCCAAATGCTACATCCATTGAAATAAACAATGAACGCTCCGAAAAAAATGCAAATCAAGACAACAGAAAACGCAAGATAAAACGATCAAGAACTTCAACAGGCTCAACGGATACAACAGAAAATTCAAATAAATTAGATTTGAAAAGAATTATATTAGATACCGATATTAGAAAAGCAGATGATTATAAACAACAACAAACGTCAATGTTAAAATATACAAATACGAAAATGCCAATCGAAGAAATGTTATCCCCAACAAAAACAATCTTGGGTACTCATCAAGACGAATATATTTTTGATTACGACAAATTAAAACAATACATAAAAGATACAAAGAGGAAATCAAATGATGAAATTCTGTCAATAACAAAACAATATTCTAATAATAATATTTTACAAGTATATCATCTTTTGGATCACCTTTACCCTACTCTAGAAAATGTAGCAATCAAAAGTAGATTCACCAAAATAAAAAATATTATAATTTCTGATAACCAAAATATAGAAACGCATTCATCTGATAATGAATACTAACACTAATAAAAATCAAATCATATTACAGTAGAACCCCAATGGAGTTTTATCCAAACGAAATGAATTAACTCATTTAATATCTAAATTTGACCCTATAGTAATTGGAATTCAAGAAACTAGATTAAAACCAGATACCATATGCAAATTCAAAAACTATGAATGCTATAGAAAAGATTACATACTAAATAATATCGCATCTGATGGAGTTGCATTATTCGTAAAAAACAATATTTATTCTGAGCAAATTGCCATTAACACAGAATTACAAGCAATAGCAGTAAAAGTTAAACTTAAGTTTTATTACAACTTGCTCATTATACTTATCTCATCATGAGTTAATCAATACTACAAAACTACAAAATCTAGTACAACAACTACCTAAACCATTTTTAATTATGGCTGATGTAAATGGACACAATACTTTATGGGGAAGTAATTACACTAACCCAAGAGGAAAAATCATAGACAATTTTTGACATAATAATGACGAAATGATTATCCTAAACTCTGGTGAACCCACACATTTAAATATCGCAACAGGAAATACATCAATAATAGACTTAACATTTTGTACAGCCAACCTCGCTACAAAACTCTCTTGGGAAACGCATCACGATCTATGTTTCAGTGACCATTTTTCCCTAAAAATAATGTTAAATGAAACAGAAAACACTAAGGAAGAATGCAAAATTTGGAAAATTAAAGAAGCTAATTGGAACATCTATCAAGAATTAACGAATATACAACCTGAAAATAACTTAGAAGACTTAAGAGTGTTCAACCAAAAATCTCCAAAAACAACGTTTACTAGAAACAATTTTGAGGCTTTATTTTAACTTAAAAAATTAAAATAAAAACATAATTCGGTAGAAAAAAGACTGTAATTTTTCGGATGGTCATTGATTTTTAAAAGTTAAATCATTTTAATTACAAAAAATTGCTCTAAACATCACCATTTTTGAAATAGTAGAAACAAAACTGAAACTTTAGTATTTACTTAAAAAATTTGATTCTTTTTTTAAAAATTGCGTAAATACCTTCTCTTTTTCGGATGGTCATTTAAAAACCATTTACATTAAAACTGATCTTAAAAAAAATTAAAAACCTTAAAAATTGCCAAAATAGGTTTGAATATTTCAAATTAAGTTTAGTTTTAACAGATGGCAGTGAGTTCGTTATAATATTTGTAATTTTTACTATAGAGACATATTTGCAATTTTTATGAAAAAATGAATTTGTGTTCATTTTTGCTGGGATTCTCAACATAAATATAATTGATTAAAATATATACATGGGTTACTACAGGTCCAAGGAAGTTTTTAAAATTATTATTATGTTTGACTTGATTACAAAAATCACAATTATTATTATCAGGTGATGGGGCAGTTGGAAATAACTGGAAGAATTTTGAAAAGATTTTTGTTCATTTGTGCTATAGATCACAAACCACAAAAGGTCTCTTATTTGAAATTTGGAAGGATCTAAATTTTTAGAAAAATAAAATGAAGAAAAGCTTATTGAATTTTATGACTCTAAATTATTACCCGAAATATTAGACCCACGACATACACAAAAACTTAAAATTTGTGACTAATTTTTATTTTTTATTTTTCTTGTAAGGAAAATTGTATTTTCATATAATAACACCCATTGTAAAATTTATTTAATTTTATTGTAAATACTATAATATTTTTTTATAATATAATAATACTTTATAAAAGAAATGCGGCTCTCTAGACCCAACAGTTGACACTAAAAACGTTTTGGAGTTATTAATTAAAGTTTAAAGTTAACATTTTGTGTGTAAGTTTCTTTATTATTTCTCATTCTTTATTAAAATTATATAAGAAGGACACAATTAATGAAAATATTTTAGCAAAAGATTCTTCAAAAATCTTTCAGGTCAAGATCAACACTCAGATCAAATTTCTAGTTTCTAGCACTAGCAGAAATTCTCTAACAAAATAACCATTTATTTGGAAATATAAAATATTTGTTTTTTTAAAAAAAATCAACAAACCTTTTTTCATTCATTTGTGTTACTATAGTATTAACTGGTATTAATAATAATAATACATACACGCATACATATACAGGCTGGAAATAGATTTATCGAACATAGGGCAAGTATAGTGAGAAATTTTTCTCAGGATCAATGTGATCTCTGACACTTTTTGATCAATAATGTGGATTCTCTCCTCAATGTCAATAATATATATTTCATTTTTAAATCGTATTACCATGGATCTACAATATTTTTGTGTTTGTCAGATTAAAAATCCAAATTTATTGCGAATTTATCTCTTGCAAGAAAAAGAAGAAAGCTAGAATGACAAATTATGGTTCATTATGCTACCGAAAAAAAAAATTCAGCTTGTCTCATGATGTTTGGCGAGCAATAGTTATCGTGAAACACGTGAATTATTTAGTGTGTTTTACGAAAATAGACAAGTCCCCAGTATAAGTACTATAAAACATTGTAGATGAATTTCGTATCACGAGTTGTATAAATAGTGCTTATTTAAGACCACAAAATGATCCAAGAAACATTAATGAAGATTTGGAGATGGGTGTCTTACCTGATTTTGATCTAAATCCCAATACAAGCATCAGAACAGTTGCTAAAGAGAAAAATATGAGCCATACTAATGTACATAGAATTTTGAAAAAAGCAAATTTACTCTGCATCCAAGTATAAATATTTGCATGAAGTTTTCCCTGAAGATTCGGATGCGAGAAACGAATTTCGCAAAATAATGATGAACAAATCAAATCTAGATCCTGATTTTTTGAAATTTTTGTATGTATTTTAACAATGAATGTACACTTACTTTACAACAATATTCCAATTTCCGAAACTGCAGGTATTGGACAACCGAAAACCCATATGTTTATGTAGATTGTCACACGCAGTATCGACAACAGCTGAATGTATGGACAGGAATTTTGGAAGGCAATATTATAGGATCATCTTTTATGAATGGGGCACTTACGGGCAATAAATACCTTCAGTTAATAAACGGCATTGATCCAACAATCGAAGCTGTGGTAAATGGTGAAAACAATATAGTCTGGTTTAAACTCGATGGAGCACTTGGACATTATTATAGATCAGTGCGTGATTTTTTAAATCAGCATTTTCAAAATGCTTAAAGTGGACGTGGGAGCGTAATTAAGTGGCTCCACATTCTCTCGATTTACTGCTAAATAATTTATTTCTTTGAGATCACTTAGAAAGCAAAATTTACACATCATGGTCCCACCCAAATACGCAGTCTCTGCAAGGTATTATTGTAGCAGCCTATTTTAATATTACTACCAACAAAAACACTAAATATTTGCAATGAATTTTACAATAAATTGGGATATTTTTTAGCGGTTAATGCAGAAAAGTTTGAACATTTAATTTAATAAAAGTAATAAAAATATTTATTTATAACAATTAGTTTGTTTACTTTTAATTTTTAATTTTATTTCAATAAACCGTAAAAAAATATATCTATGTCATTTTATTCTAATAAACGGCGTAATAAAAGTACACAGTTATAATGTTTTTTTTAGCACTAGCATATTTCATTAATGATCCATACAAAATCTTCCATTTTATTTGCCGTATGTTGAATAAATCTGTTTTCACTTTGTATATATTTGCACAAAACATATGCATTTTTATGATATTGCATAAAATGGATACAAATTATCAAATATTAATCAAAAATTTTTCTAAAGTTCTTTCAGGTCAAAACCTACACTTATATACTAAATTTTAAAATTCTTGTACTAGTAGAAATGCCCTAATAATACGATTACATTTGAAATTTGAAATAAATCCCCATAAACGTTTTCAATATTAAAAATAATTTTTTATGTAAAATCAAAATTATTGTGTAATTTCGGTTGTTCTTAGGGTTTTTGAGAATCCTACCACACATTTATATGAAAGTTAACAATAAAAATACCTAATAAAAAAAGATGAACATATTACTATGTACTAAATTATATTAAACTACCCTTATTTGAAGTGTTGTTGTTAGGTTTTTTTTGACAGATAATGGGGATATATAAAATAATAAAAAAAGAGGTAAAATACATTTTAAATTGTAAACATATATTTCGACTCTTGTTAGCACATTTGTTTCTTAACTAAATGGTTAAATATTAACAATTTTCAAAATTTTACCTCCGCCTGCTCGCCCCAAAACAAGTTGCCCGGAAACAAATACGCTCGTATAGCCTTAAACACGAAATATAAATATTTAATAGACGTTATAAACAATGCAGCCGAAAAAAGTATTCCAATAATACACTATAAAAATTTTAAATACAAAGTACCTTGGTGGTGTAGTCAAATTGCAAACGCAATAAAAGCAAGAAAACGAGCCCTAAAAATCTATATGAGATCCAAAAATATAGAGGATCTTATACAATTTAAGAAACTGCGAGCTACCGCTCGAAGAATAATAAATGAAAAGAAAAAAGAATCATGGCTCCAATTTTTAGAAACCATCAACAGCGATACACCTCAAAAAAACTATGGGATCAAATTAAAAAAATAGATAACAAATTTAATTATACAAGCATTAATGCAATTAAGATTAACAATGATATTATAACAGATGATGAAATTATTTCTAATAAATTTGTGGAATACTATCAAAAGATAGGAAACAACATAAATTATAGCGAAGACTTTAACAGATTCAAAGTTGAACAAGAAAATATCCCAATAAACTTTCAAAAAACAAGTACCAACCAGCTCTATAATCAACCCTTCACAATTGAAGAATTAAACGACACACTAAGCTGTTTAAAAACAAACACTGCGACAGGCCCTGATTTAATTCACAACAAGATGATACAAAACCTACACAAAAATGCAAAAATATATTTACTGTCCTTATACAACTATATTTGGAATAATCATAGCATACCAGAAGAATGGAAAATGGCTCAAATCGTACCCGTAATTAAACCACAAAAATCTAAATTTCTAATCGAAAATTACAGAGCCATCTCATTAACAGACAATCTTGGCAAAATTTTAGAGAAAATGGTAGCAAGACGACTAATGTGGTGTCTAGAATCGAAGGCCCTAATTACCAATTTTCAAAATGGCTTCTATCCGAACAGATCAACACTAGACAGTTTGGTGATAATGGACACAGAAATTAAACACGCTTTTATATGTAACGAACAACTTATTGCCATTTTCTTAGACATGGAAAAGGCGTATGATACGATCTGGAGAAGGAAAATATTAAAACAACTAGAAATATGGGGATTCGAACAAAACTTACCGCTCTATATTGAAAATTTTCTTAGTGATCGTAAAATAAGCGTTAAAATTAATAACAAGACATCCAGTATAAAAACAATAAATAATGGGATCCCACAAGGATCAGTATTGAGTACGCTATTATTTAACATAGCCATTAATGACATTGTGAATAGTATTGATCAGCTGACAAAGATTAGCTTATATGCAGATGACATAGCAATTTATGTTAGATCTTCAAACAACCGTTTAATTCAAAATACGCTACAAAAAACTCTATTAAACTTACAAAAATGGTCAAATAGAAATGGAACTAAATTTTCATCGACAAAAACTAAATTTATAATTTTTTCAAAGAAACATAACGAACAAAATGTTTTTAACTTTACAATCAACGATGAACCAATTGAAAGAACACACCGTCTAAAATATCTAGGACTTGTTTGGGATACGAAATTATCGTGGAACTTTCATATTGATCATATAAAAAAATAAATGTATTAATAGACTAAATGTAATAAAAACAATTGCTACTAAACAACGGGGGTCAGATAGATTAATACTAATTCGATTATACAGAACATTGATCAGAACTATAATTGATTATGGATCTATTATATATAATACAGCTAAACATCGTACATTAAAAAGACTAGATAGTATACATAATAATACAAAGCTGCAGAATTGCAATTGGGGCCTATAGAACGAGTCCAGTTGATAGTATATTATGTGAAGCTGCCGAACCACCCCTTAAGATAAGAAGACAACTACTAATCTTAAATTATGCAACAAAAGTAGGAAAAAATAAAGACCATATAAATTATCAGAAAATAACTAAAATATGCTACGAACACAAATTCATGACCTCCCAACAATATCCAAAAACAGTAGCACTTCAAGTAAAGCAAATATTTGAAAATATAGATATGCAACATAATATTATCAATGATATTTTTAAATTCAGACCTCAACTCATAAAGCCACATTGGATATCTGAAAATATAGAGATGATTGATCATTTAACCAAACTAAGTAAAACAAATACACCTAATCAACTATACAAAAATGAATTTTATCAGATCAAAAACACTTACAACAACGCCGTATTCATCTTTACGGATGGATCATATAACGGAGAGAATTCTGGTAGCGCATTCGTTATAAATAATGAAGAACATTTATTCAAGTTAAATAACATTAACAACAATTACACCGCGGAAATTATTGCAATAAACCAAGCTTTAAAATATATTGACGCTAAATCTGATCATAATGAATTTATAATTTGTAGTGACTCATTAAGTGCACTTAAAGCCATAACATCAAAAAAAGAATCCAAAAATAATATAATCAACGAAATTAGATTAAATAGTTTTCAATATCAAAAAACCATTAAATACATGTGGATACCAGGGCATGCAGAAATTGAATACAACGAAAAAGCAGACTTAGCCGCCAAAAACGCAGCCAGAAATGGAATAATACTACGTGAAATATACGATGGAGACTTAAGAATACGTATTAAAAAGAAATTACAAAACAAGTGGGACGAACAATGGCAAAATACGTCTACGGGATCTAAATTACTACAATGTAAACCTACTACAGCACAAAGAAAACATCCAATTGCCTCAAACAGGAAAAATGAAATAATATTAACAAGGTTACGTATAGGACATACATCTCTAACCCATAAGTATTTAATTAACAAATCACCTCGTCCTATATGCAATTCCTGTCGCTATCCACTAACCGTTAACCATATCCTTACAAATTGTATCCAGTACAAACAATATCGCCGTCAACTAAATCTACCGCAAAACTTGGAAAGCATCTTAACAGACGAAAAGACAACTACGGAAAAAGTAATTAATTATCTCAAAATGTGTAATCTATATAACTATGTGTAAAACAGAATGTGTTATTAGTGCTATAATGAAAAAGTGATAATTTTAGTAAAAAAAAAAAAACTTTATAACATAGACTGTATCGATTTTTACCATGTCTTTATGATATAATGGCGTAAAAACCTCGACGTTAAAAACGCCAGAAAATTATTATAAAAAAAAAAATATGTCAGAACTTCAGACTCATTTTTCTCGAGATTTTAAAAAGGCAACATGGAACAGTGTAAGACTAAGCTCGCGATATGTGTTAATTTTTCTCTAATATTTGATTAAATTTGTTTACATGAATTTTCAAGCACAGCTGAAGTATGTGAAATTTCAGCAAACATTTGATTCAGAAAAGCCAAGTTAACAGCATCACCGTTATCTTTAGAAGGATGTGCGTTCGTAAGACACTTATCATTCATATCATAATCACCCTTAGTTGTTAAATTGATAGACGCAGCCTTTCGAGCATACAGTCCACCGCTACTACTGAATCGACCGAATTTGTCAACGCTCATGTTTGAAATGATTATTGAAACGGGTTAGTCACCTGTATTTATTTTATTATATTAGCTTCGCGAAGCTCTTCAAGTATTGCTTGGATTTCATTCGAATGATTCATGTCTCCAGCTTGTGCGGACGCAATTAATAATTTTAATCTGCCAATAAATTTGTCGACATCGTCCCAATAATGGTAATCAATTTTTTCACAATCGTTAAAATGCATTAAACCGAAACCAGTTCGTTTTTGTTTCGGTGTTGATGTATGCTTTCGTCGCGGTGGGAAAAGTTTACTTATAATCTCCTTATATTTATAACAATCATTCGCATTAACTGACGCATTGACATCATATTTTCTTATATGTGCATTGGTAATTTGTAATATAGCCTTATATGTGTTTAAATCAGCATCTGTGTATAGATGTTTATTTGAATACTTTTTAAACAGTAACTCAAAAAGACCTTCAGTGCCGGGGTAAACGATACCATTAACAATAATATTATCATCAATTATATTCAATTCAGAATTAGCAATCATCCATTTAAATGCTTCCACATCTATACATGGGCCATAGGTACGATCAAGAGATTTTTTGGCGTTACGCATAAGCGCTAACTGAAGATACTTTTCAGCTAGCACACCAACACTTGGTTCGTTTGTTTGCTTAAACAATTTTCGTGCAGTAATTTGTGGTGTTGGCGTAACTTAGCTTGTTGTTGGGGTGGGTTCAACAGTTTCTCCTAACAGCAATGACCCAAATATTTCATCATCACCGCTATTACGAATGCGCAGAAATCTTCTACTAAGAAACCGCGTTGTGTTTTCTGCTGGTAAACGAGATAAATTGGCTTGATGTGGGAGTGGGTTCGAACCCTCCTATCAGCGGTTGTTCAAATACTTCATCATCACCACTGTCAAGAAAGCGTGATTTCTTAACAGAAGATACAGCATAATCAATGGAATCATCATCATCATCAATAGAAGGAGGTGCTTTTTTAATTTTAGATTGTGCTGACTTTTTATTTTTAAGTACGTGGCTTTTTGCTAGTTCAGTTTTTATTTCAGTATCTATTTCTTTAAGCGGCTCAGTTATTGGTTTGAATGATTTTTCTACATTTTTTCTCGTTCAAACTGACTATCTTTAAGCGCACGATATTTAGCACGTATAGATTTTGTTGCCGTTAAAATTTTTCTCTTTAGCAATTGATCTTGATCCATAGTATGTCTATATGCTATTTCTACTTATAAACAAATGTGCAAGGCACTCATGATCACCCCCACTTTATACTTTTTCGGCTTAGCCAATCATAAATTAGGTCAACTGAAACTTAGTTTCAGTCGAGTCGAATTATATCTCGGTTGACCCGAATTATGTGTCGGTTGACCGGAAATATGTCTCGGCTGATCGGAAATATGTCTCGGTTGACCGGAAATATGTCTCAATCGATTCGAATTATGTTCCAGTCGACCGGAACAAAATTTGAGTCTTCCAGGAAGAAATTTTAAGCTTAACATAATTTTGGAGCCGACTCATTTCTACATGCCCCTAAATATAGGCAATTACTTTGCGTTGCTTAGTGGCCCCATACGTACTTAATTTCCGGTTAGCCTGAACAAAATTTCAAACCAAAAAATTTTCAAAAAAGTGTAATTGGATTTGTCTGAAGTTGAATTTAATGTATACACGCTGTATTTCATACAACACTGTAGACGCTCGGTATATTATATTTTTTTATATAGAGTTGCGATAATATAATTACGGTAATTAACAACATATTTTTATATTTAAGGTAAAATACTATTACAACCATATTATAGTAAAAAATATTTCCGTATTTGAGATAAAAAAATAATTAGTACATATTTTTATAGTAAAAACTGCGTTTGAGATAAGAATAATTCATTTTTATTTATTTGAGAAAAATATTAATATAGTAATTAAAATTTTTTCCCTACTATTTGATCTGAATAAATATATCGAAACCTTTTCGATAACGACCCTGATCTAAACTGCAATCTTTATCAATAACTAAGAAACCGCATTGTTCTCGCCAACAATGGGTGCAAATCGATTTAAAGACGTCGAAAGGTATATCTCCGCAAACATTAATCACCATGCCTCGATATGTTGTAAACTGACACTCGTTGGGAGTTGAATGTGTATTTACCAACAATGAATTTAATTGTTGCAATGATCCTCAAGTCAACAATGACAACAATGAAATCCAATGGTTTAATAATTCTAACGAGCCATTGTTGTCAATCGCATTTGATAACATTGGAAAAGATGATATTATGCACCTGTGCGTCACAATTTTTGGGGGTTGTGAAAAGAGAATTTATTTTATTGAAAGCGATCAAAATTATTTGCTCGCAAAATTGATTCAATTCAATTTTTTCATGAATCTATAAATAGCGCTACTCCAGATGATTGACATTTAGTTCTAATGTTACATTGTAAGCAACAACAGCGAGACGACTGTGGACTGGCTAATTCAATAAGTTGCCATTTGAAGCACATATACCTGGTTATTCTTATTGCTGATCTGACATGAAATTACGAAAAAATCATATAGCGAATTTTCTGCTAAAATCATTGAAATTAGAAAAACTGATTTAGCTATGTTCGAAATAAAATGTCCAAAATTGTCTATTTTAGAAAAAATTAAAGCATATTTAGAACAATTTATCAGACAAATTGTTGATAACAATATTCATAAAGTTTGATTTAAAAACTCATTTTTTCCATCAAACATCATAAAAATTTTTTGTGTTTGTAACAGTTAATTTATGAAAGTTTTAATTATAAAAGCGCATTTGAATATACAATTGAAAATAGATATCTTTTATCCAATTAAAAATGTGCTGTGATGTCTCCAGCCGCGGTGCTATAGTTAGAGATGGGATTCTACCCGGAATTTTCCCGGGAAAATTCCCAAAGTGGGTAAAAACGGGGTAAATTCCCGGGAAAATTCCCGAAAAGTGGGTATTTATTTTAATTTACTATTTATCGTAATATTTTTGAATTAAACTATCAAAACCGCTGTTTCATAAAGAATATTTGCTAAACGTAAATAATTAATCTTCAGACTACATAAATACTAATTAATATATCACGTTATTATACAATTTTTGTTCGACAGTTTTTCTCTAGACAATTTATTTTCGTGGCTAGTTGTACAATACGCGTTTCATTTTTCGGTGTCAATTTCCTGGGCGTACCACGACAGTTTTTTCCATAGTTTTCGCCCCTTTAGATTATGTTTTAAGTACTACAATTTCCAAAACGTCGAAATTTTAGCTCGATTCTCACTTGTCAATATTGAATTTCGTGGCATTTTAATTTTTTTTTTTAAAACGTAGATATTTCTCTGAAATTTGAACACATTGAGTTATAAATTTAAATTAATTGCTAACTTCGTTGAAAAGTCATCTTATGTTGATCCGACATAATATGTATGCATATATTTTTAAATTTAAAGATAAATAAACATTCAGTAAGTACTGAAGTGGTTTTATTATAATAATAATTAGAAAACTTTACATCAACATTATATTATGTAAAACTCCACGCACAATTAACAAATATATACAGACCTAATTAAAAACACATTTGCAAAGAAATACAGCTAAGTAATCGTTTTTACCCAGGTTTCGGGAATTTTCCCGGGAAAATAACCAATAAATACCCAAATGGGAATTTTCCCGGGAAAATTCCCAGTGGGAATTTTCCCGTCGCCCATCTCTAGCTATAGTTGATCCCTTAATATAAAGTATAAAAAATACCGACTGATAATTAGTTTTGTTTCTAATTAAAAAAATATACTGATTGCAAGTGCTAGATACATTTTATGTATATGTAGCTATGTTTATAAATAGAGCACCAAAATCCAGAAAATTTGAACTTTTTGAAAAAATGAGTGCTGATGTTTTGTTCAACAATTGCTATTGATTATAGCTGTAATTACAATATGATCAGCATTTCTAAAATCCCATTATGGGCGCTCAATTTGTATCAACGCGAGTCAACAAAAGTTGTTTTTTTTCACATAGTGTGGGCTATCGAGCGATTGGTGAAATAACACTAGCATTAAATTTTAACGGCGAAAAACGATTTGCACGTTTTTTCATAATTAACGGTATGTATGCATGTATTTATTATATTGATAATATCTAATTTTTTGTTTTTCTTATAGAAGAGCTATCCGTCGTCAACCCAGAACTCATCTGGTTGGGGTGATGAAAAATATGTCCTTAAATTTGACAAATTAATAATGACATATATACTCACTTTTTGTATTATCAATGCTTTAGAATGTATGGGTGGTTCTACTTTTTAAGTCTCAACCATAAAAAAAATAGAGAAAGCCATTTAGTATATTTCATGCGACTAGAATGTAGGAAAATTAGCATAGATTCGGTATCTGCAGATCAGCAGTGCGGTTTCATATCAAACCAATATTTTTTTGCGGATTACTGAATCCAGACAGAAAAAAATGTTTAAATTTAATTTAAATAATTCAATATGGTTTTATTTGGAGAATGTAATAATTTGAAATTTTTTAACCTAAGTTCCCAAATATTTCACTAATTTATCATAGGAGATGAAGGATTAAAAATGATAATTCAACATTCTTCCGTAGAAGAATTTGAATTAGAAGAATTCTTCCGTAGAAATTGTTTCTTTATTTCCCCTTTTTTCCAGAATTTTTTCGGTATCTTTTATACCTTCTTCAGTGGCTACAAATACAAGTAATTATTTTACAATGTTATGATTTTGAAACAGAAAAAAAATTGAATGTGGGTTAGATAATGGATTGAATATTATTGAGTGTTTATTTTGATGAACTAAGATACTGAGTACGACAGATGTCGGAAGCGCGGCCCAAACGAATGTACCCAAGGTTAATAATAAATAAAAAAAATTTACTTAACAATTTATTAATGTTTACTAAAAGTTTTGTTAAAGATGGCACATTAGCCCCAGAGGTTAATATCATAATATTATTGATTCATTTTTACAAAACAAACATTTTAATATTACAATGAATTTAAATACGTGAAATAACGGAACATGAATTTACAAAATAATACGAAAATATTAAATGAAACGTAAATTTGGATAGATTAATAAATAACTAGAAGAATTTTATAAATATATTTTAAAGTTACATTTAATAAAATAATAATGACGATTGTATAAAGAAGACAAGTTATGTCATTTACAAAAAAAACATGCTTTAATCGCCCTTATTACTTTAATTCTCAAAATGAGATAATTAGGAATATAAAATACTAAAATTAAATAAAGTTTACTAAATTTTAAACATTTTAAAATACAAAGAAATATTTAACATTACCCGATATAAATACATGGTTATTAAAATTAAATTATATGCAACATATTTTTTTATAACAAAGAATGCATGTTGCGAAACAGACAGACAAACTCAACTGAACTGATGAGCTTCAAAGTACGTACACGGGTACACCAATACCACACAAAAACGATAATTATATATCAAGTAATGTACATATTAATACCTATTTATAATAATACCTATTGGTATGCTGTTGATTCGGTGTAACTAAACTTGATGCATCCCGAACACTCTAATTTAACGCCACAAAATCTGCGTGACCATGTAGCCCGAATCATTAAATTAAACATACCTACCGGACATGAAGATAATCGAGAAGCTCGCGAAGAAGCTAGGGTTGCTGAAACTGCGATGGTGGAAGTTGAACAGGATTCTGCGGTCAACAGTGAGAGCTCGACCAATAACATCATAGAGCGGGATCAACCGGTAACTTATGGTGAGAGCATAGTTACTGAGGCACAGACGGACTTTTTAAATCAAGCCAACACAGATACTGTGCTAGAGTCTAACACCAGAACGAGTTCAACTCCTACACAGAATGATGCCGATCTAAATAAATCCCTTTCTGTCTCAGACAATTTAAGAAAACAATTTCGCGATCTTCTCGATACCGATTTAGACTTTGACAAACGACCACGTTCCAAAACCCGACGGACGTATGTAAAGGGCGAACAACGGACCCTACTAAACGAAATTTTGGACGATCGTCTATCCCCATCCAGTGATCTCACCGACGTCGACAACGCAGTATATGCAGCGATACGTGTCCTGACCCCATGTACTAAGCAGCAAAAGACTGCAGAGGAGAAGGCACGTATTCGTATTAAACAAATTGACACCAAGGTGAGGGCACTACGACAGCTGGTATCGCGTATCCAGTGTGTGATAGAATATATTCAGACCAACAGGCGTTTTACGCGAAAGTTACGGGCTTTTGCCAGAGAACTAAGGTACCGCTATCACACGATAAATTTGGGCAATCTGTTGACCATCAAACAGACACATTTGGATAAGATACGCGCATTGGCCCTGGCCAAGAAGAAAGTAGCCCTTCGTGAACGAGGTATTAGGGAAAATAAGATCTTGAACTCGAACCCTTCACGCCTCTTCGCATCTAAAAGCTCTGTCGTGGAGCAACCGCCGACGGTCGACGCTATAGAGAATTATTGGCGGGGGATATACGAGACGACTAAAGAGACTGACTTGGACTGTATTCCCATCAGCCAGTTTAGATGGTACTGCAAACAGCTTGGCAAAGTGCCATCTCATACCATTATAACATCTGTTGGATCAGCGGAGTGGCCGAGCGTGCTTATGCGCCTAGCGCTTGCCGACTGGTAGGTCGAGGGTTCAAATCCAGCGGCCGGCTATGCTCGTGAAGGTTTTCTGCAGTTTCCCTTCACAACTTCAGATGAATATCGGTATAGTTCCTTCAGCTGCAGACGTACAGCTTCCAAATCCTAGCCCCCAGTACCACTTTCCTTGCCCTCGTTATCACCGTAATGTAATAAATTATTTTTAACAGTTACATTAGGAATTGAATTGTATACTTGAAAATCTAATCGAGCACACTCATATTGACTTCTAAGTTGAATTGCGGGAAAATAGTGTGCAGTGAGTACAGAGGTATTTCCTGATAAAGTTAATGTGAACGCCATGACTTCGTCTTTTGAAATGTCAGGTATACGTGAGAGTTGATTTCTTTTATAAATATTTATCACCATCACCGTAATATTTATTATAAAGAAACTCTAAACATAAATGACCACACTTATAGGAATTATAATCTTGATATTTATTATAATTGTATGTAATATTATTTCCACTAAGGTAGCGAGCCACTTCAAGCGGTGGTTTTAAATTACCAAAACTATCAAAATAATCTACCTGATTCCCATTTTTCCAGTAACAGGTCCAATGAGTACCAGGTCCGGTAGAACTATCTAAATTTTAAATACCACATTCATTATACCACGGTCCACGTTTCGGTAAATTATCGCGCATAAATACACCACGAAAACGGGGTAAATATTTAGCATATTTACGTAAATCTCTATCGGTTAGTGCCCGCTCGGGCAATTTCATTATAAGTTTTTTGGATACGGTTACAAGTATAATCCTAATCCTTTTTTATATGGTTTTATATACAAACCCCGACCATTACGTATAGCAATAGCCTCCATCGTTCGGTTATGGCGTTCACTTTCATTCAACTGTTTTTGTGTCGCTTTAGCATCATTAATAGCTTTTGCAATTCCTGATGCACCCCCGGCTAGCGCACCGGCTGCCGAAAGTGCCGCAAAAATTGGTAAAAGTGGTAGAACACCACCCGTTTTAGGTATTGGAATAATACGTGGTGTTTTAATTTTTTTACCCCTAACTGCAACTTTGGCCGCTTTAAGAGCAAGCTTTACAGCATTATTAATTGGTTCACGTTTTAATTTTTTAACAGTACCGCGTACACTTCTTCGCACTTGACCGAGTGTAGCCTTTTTATTCACACCCATACCAAGTTTTACTTTAGCTTTCATTGCGTTTGTTACGGCCCACGCAGCAGCTTTTTCACCAAATTTTGCGTCTGAAGATTTAACTCGATCCCAGGCTGCGTTTGCTAAAATTAAATCCGCCTTATGTCGATCAGAGAGATTTTTACTTTGCGAGTAAGCGATATCGTGTGCCTTACAAGCTTCGTCTAATTTATTCATTCCCGGATCACCTCTTGCTAATCTTTCTTGTAATTCTGTACCCGGTCCACAATACTGATAGCCAGGTATGTGAAGTTCAAATGGAAATTTGTTAATTAATGAATTAACAAGTCCACGACCACTTCGTTGTTGTCGGTTGTGACGTAACATTAGAACTGAATTCTAATAAAATTTGATTCGAGCTATTTATAGATTCATGAAAAATTGAAAAGAATCAATTTCATGAATAGTTAATTTACAATTTTGATCACTTTCAATCAAATAAATTCTCTTTTCACAACAATTAGAAATTATAATACATAGATGCATAATATCATCCTTTTCAATATGATTAAAAGTTATTGACAACAATGGTTCATCAGAATCGTTAAACCATTTAATTTCATTGTTGTCGGTAACTTGTGGATCATTGCAACAATTAAATTCATTGTTGACGAGTATACATTCAAGACCTAAGGTACACCAATCCACGCTCTAGTGATTCATGATGACTACTGCGCGTAAGTATATAAGGAGCTGAGCGTTTATATAATCAATCAGTAGCGTTAAAAATGCGTTTCGTAAAACAAGATGTTGAACTACCAATCAAAAATATGGATTTTGTATCAACAACATTAGCTGAAAAAAAGCATGGTCCCTTATTACCGGTTAGTATAAATGTATAATCTCTGGTCCTTCAGGGTGTGGCAAGACTAGCATTTTATTAAATTTATTAGAACATCCGAATGGATTAAGTTTTGAAAATATTTATCTCTATTCAAAATCACTCTGTCAACCAAAGTATGAGTATTTGAAACGCGTTCTCAAACCAATAAGGGGTTTAGGATATTTTACTTTTTTTAATAATGATGATGTTATAGCACCAGAAGATGTAAAAAATAATTCAATTTTTATATTTGACGATGTTGCAACGGATAAACAAAATAATATTAGAGCATATTTCAGTATAGGGCGTCATAAAGATGTTTCAGTCTTCTATCTTTGTCAGACGTACAGTTTCGTACCAAAACAATTACTTAGAGATAATGCTAATTTAATAGTTTTATTTAAACAAGATTTGACTAATATCAAACACGTTTTCCAAGAACATGTAGGTAGTGACATGTCATTAGATCAGTTCAAAGAAATTTGCAATGAATGTTGGCGTGAAAGGTATAATTTTTTAATAAAGATAGTGAGTTAAACGGCGGAAGGTACCGTAAAAATTTCGATATCTTTATTCAAATTAAAAACTGATCAATAACATATAGATTATTTCTATATGAAATACCATTGTGTGTGTGTGGTCGAACCGAAGTAGACTAACTCATTTTACCATTTACACATAGTTCATTGCTAGATGATACTATAGCTTCGTTCCAACATCAACCCACTGTACGGTTCAGTGTACGATGTTTGTACTAATATGTGAATCATTCATGTGCGCAGATCCGATCCATGTATCAATTCATGAACTGATGCATTTGTTGGAACGGTTTTATGTACTAGATGTACTATTTCGAATTACACGCGCTTGAATTTAAACGTTAAACGCACGTTAACAGTTTATATTAAGAAGCTTCAATATTAATATAATTATTTACTTTATTCGTCTACTTAAATACTTATAATGGAAGGTAGGAATATTATTATACTATTAAAATTAAAAAAAGAACGGCATTCAAAGAAAAATTAATATAAAATTGCGTTTATCCTCTTGAGTTCTGACACTTAACCTATTATCTATCATTTAATCCAATTGAGTCGTTTTTAGTAAAGCTGTTTTTGAGATATGTTTAACTAGATATATCCCGAAGTAATTAATGATGTAAATTTACTTTTTGTTGTTTGTTCTGTTTTACATATTCAGTTAAATTTTAAATAAAGATTTTCAACTACATAACCTTCATTGTTTTTGTACACAGATGTGCACATTAGGTCTCACGAGGTTATATTAAAATTTTTAAATTATTTTGTTTTGGGTTTAAAGGAATTTCTAATTGTACCCTCAACTTCTTCAAGTTACCAGACGATCGATATAACTGAACCAGAAATAAAAAATGAATATAGATGGAGCAATAAAAATACGAAAATTTTAATTGATTTATATAAGAAATTGAAACCGAAAGTAGGTTATTGTGCAAAATTAAAAAATATTAGACAAATGTGGGATTTTATTGCGAAAGAAATAAGTGTACAAGTTGGAACTGAAGTTTCTGCTAATAATTGCGAAAACCGATGGCGGGTGTTAGATAGAAATTATAAAAAGTTCATTGACAATAATAAGTCAACAGGAAGAGGCAGGAAATATTTTGAATATGCAGAAGAAATGAACGACTTATTTTGTAAGAAAAGGTCAATTCATCCCTCTATCCTGCTAACAACAAATTCTGTGCACAAACCAGATGAAGAATCTGAAATTGAAAATGTAGCAGAAATAGAAAATGAAGTAGACGAACCTTCAGAAGGAACAAAAGAAGCAGGCGATAATATGAAATCGAGTATGCCAATGACTCAATCGTTAGTAAGCAGTTTTTCAAAAAAGAAAAAAAATAAACAAAAAATTAGTATTTTAGAGAAAATTAGGTTAGATAAATTGAATTATCAAAATAAAAGGTTAGAAATTGAGCAGGGGAAGTTGGAGGAGTTGAAGAAGAGAAACGAGATAATTAGACAGAGAAATAGCATTTTAGAAAAAAAATGGAATAAAATGTAATTGCCACGCAGAAAAATATGGAAATATCTGAAATAATTTATGAGAATATGTAAATAAAAAATTTTTTTTAATATTTTGTATGTAAATAATATGTATTTTAATATGAGCATAAAATTTTTTTTTTAATTTTTAATTTTTATATATTTTTTATTAATTACATAATTTTAAATAAATCATATTCTTAAAACACTGGCAACATTGTTTCTTATTATTTTTGCATCTTGTTCTTCATCCTCATCATCGTCAAAATCTTGAATAACTAGTAATCCTTCATCGTTTCGATCCATAATAGAATCTTCTTCATTAAATCCATCATTTAATGCTATGTTATGCAACACACAAGCTGCTCTAATTAAATGGGCAATATAAGCTATATTTCTTAATTTAATGTGATATAACTGTCGAAATTTTTGTTTTAATAAACCAAAACAATTTTCTATTACACATCGATTTTTGGACAATTTTATATTATAATTTATTTGTCGACGTATTAATTGCCCTCTGTCTTTAAAGGGTGTTAATAGATTTTTTTTGAGTGGGTATCCACTATCCCCAAGTAAATAATAATTTCTGCATTTCTCTTCTAATTCATCATAAAGTGGAGAATTTCTAAATACGCGGCTGTCGTGAACCGACCCAGGGAATCCCACAAACACATCCCGAATTTTTCTTGTATGATCACAAACAACTTGCATCTAAAAAGTATATTTATAATATTAAAAATACAGAAATTTGTTTTATATTTTAAAATCAAAATAATTAGATTATTGACATTTTTTTAAGTTTATCTGTCAAAAGGGTTTCATTTAACTAAATTATTTAAAAATGAGCCGTAAATTTGACATTTGGGTATTGATTTAGAGTATAAAAAATCGATTTTAATGAACTGAAAAGCAAAATAAATAATAATTGACATTTTTATTCATTTAATAAAACAGTTTTTAAAAATTTACATATATCTTTAAGGTAATAGCAAACGCCAGCGTTGACTTGCTTTCCCGATAGGCGGTACAACAGAATTTTTGACATCGTACGACGTGGTGTATGAGTTTGCCAAGTTTTCTTGACGTCTTATGACGACAACTACCATCAAGGTGTTAAACACAAACAAATCATTTACGTACCTGTATCGAATAAAATCCTTTTCTGTTTATATATGATTCCGAATCATTTTCCGGTTTGTCAATTTTGATGTGGCATCCATTAATTGCACCAATCACGCCTGGGAACCCATTTTCTCTAAAATGTTGTTCTATAACAACTTTCTCATCATTTGTAGGCCAGCTAATAATTGTTCTTGATGAATTGCTTATAAAAACAGCCACTCTTTTAATAATTCTATGTAAAGAACTTATTGTGATGTCAAACCTATCGCTAACATCACGAAAACTAGCCGTTTGATGGCCAATATACCACAAGAAAATTAAAATCTAAAAAGAAAGAGGTACACTGAATATATTTAACTAGAAAAATATAATAGTTTTATAGAAGTTATATCTTACTTGTTTTAATGAAGAAAGTGCACCATACTGTCCAGAATGATTTTTGTAATATTCACTCTCTTCAAATTTTTCCGCAATAATTATAGTTTTTTCTCTTGAAATACGAAAATGGGACATAAATACGGCATCCGAATATTGTGGAACTGTTTCCTCTATAATTGTAAATAATTTCATTTAAGTACCTATACAATTGGCAATTTCCCAAAATACGTGCCAACGAAATATAAACGAAATTTTGTAGTGTTTTCTATTTTTCTTGATTGATTTGCAAGTAAAACAACTAACAAAGTAGATAAAAATTGTCAGACACGTTTAATTTACGTTAAAAAATCATATTAACATAACCTAAATTTCCTATAAATAAAAAATTAAGTTTTTAATATTTTTTAATGAAAATTAAATATGTGCATACAATTTTATCATCATTTTTATTTGCCTTAATACTAAATCAATCAAAGAAAATAAAAAATTTGAGAGTTTTTACTTATAGGTTGGTACGTAATTTGGGAATTAGCCGAAAATTTTTCACTTTTTAAAAGCGTGTAAGTACTAGTACAACAGATTATTTGTAAAGATTATATGCTTAAATCAATTGTTGTTACTTACCTAAGTAATTTTCGTTTTTCGTTACCGGTGTATTTAAAAATATTTCTAAAACATCATCGCTTGATTCTGAATTTAAAAAGTCATTTGTATCACTTTCGTCACTCATTTTACAAACTTTTTAAATTTATAAATAAGTAGGTATATAATTAAATAAGAAATATACAAATTCGTTGCAGAAATTAAATATGAATTATATACATAAATAAACAAACAATATCCCCTATATCCGTTCTTAGAAGTTTTCAAATTTCTGAAATATCTCACATTAATTGAATTATTGTAAAATGTCAAAATTATAAGTTCTCATTGCGCATGTCATACAACGTACAAAAAGTAATACTTGCTCTTGACTTTGTATTGATTTCACAGTACATGCATCAGTTCATGAATTAGTCAGATTATTGATGGAACAGCGTACTGTTGGTACACGATTCAGTACAAAAGGTTGGTTGGAACACTTATTTTGTTCTGCGCACTCTCGATAGCGTCCATGTACCGATCCATGTATTTGTTGGAACGAAGCTTATACTTACTCAGCATCAATATTAAAATACTTGCCCCTGAATATAGGCAATTACATTGCGTTGCCAAGTGGCTCCATACCTACTGATGCAGTGCGGTTGGACCGAATACATGTGCGGTTCGACCGAAAACGTGTGCAGTTCGACCGGAAACGTGTGCGGTTGGACCGAAATAGTGTGCGGTTCGACTGGAAATGTGTGCGGTTCGACCGAAATAGTGTGCGGTTCGACCGAAATAGTGTGCGGTTCAACCGAAATAGTGTGCGGTTCGACCGAAATAGTGTGCGGTTTGACCGAAATAGTGTGCGGTTCGACCGAAATAGTGTGCGGTTCGACCGAAATAGTGTGCGGTCGAACCGAAATTATGTGCGGTCGAACCGAAATAGACTAGCTTACACATTTTTACTCATTTTGTTTCCATTATGCTCTTTCGGCTAACTAAAATTAGTTCAGAAATCTAAATGAAAAGCTATATGCAAGCATCAGATGACCACATATTTACTAATTACAAACATTAAAATACTTGCTCCTGAATATAGGCAATTACACTGCGTTGGCAAGTGGCCTCATACCTACTAAGAGTCTTATCAAAGTTCAAGATATAATTTGGTTGAGTTTTAATGTGTTGTAAAATAAAAACAATATAAAATTTTATATGTAAATAACTTTTAGCGAATTTCGAAAACTCGAAATTCAGCTATTACAGTAGGTGTCATGACGCAATCTGAGTCCGGGACTATGGCAGAAATCTGTTTTGAGGTCCCTAGAATACGAAAATGATATTCACTAAAATTTATATATATATATATATATATATATATATATATATATATATATATATATATATATATATATATTTATGTGTTCCCACGATAACTCTCGAACGAAACGTCTAACGCTTATGAAATTTTGTGTGCGGACTGGATTCTGAATTGGCTTGGCTAAGTTCGTTAGCCAGACACGTCGGATGCCCAGAAGTAGGTTTTCTGGCCATTTTTTATCATTCGATCCTATCATAAGGCATTTCAATTTTTACATCGTTGAAAAGGAAAAAAAATTATGAAGAAAATATTCTTATAATTTTCTTTCTATTTTAAGTATTTTTCGAGAAAATGTAAATTTTCACTTTTATTCTTTCTTTGTTAGTCTAATAAGTAATTTATATTTATATCTCAGTTCTTTATAAAGTATAAAAATATTTCACTTTTTTATTAAAGAATTTTGTGAGAACAAGTGAAAACTATTCACATATATGTGATATAACACACATACATGTATAGAGTTTTGTTTCTCATTTATTGCATTATAATTAGCATGGTTCTATCCCATGTTAAAAAATGTAAATTAAACAGATTTTCTAAGCTAATGTAATGAAGAATTTTTTTTTTTTTATTGAATTTTTAAGTAAACAAGAAATTGAAGATTATGTTATGATATAAATATTAATAAATATGAAACAAAACAAAATATGTACAATGTACATATGTATGTACGGAAAAATATTTTGAATCGATTTTGAAAATTTTTCCACTAATAATTAATAATGTTAAAAAATTAAACCATTTCAAATGGATTTAAGGTATTTTATGTGAGGTCAAGGTTTTCGGGACCTAAAAAGGCCAGAAATTAATTAACCAATCGATTTTAAAAATTTTTTCACAGTTAGTAAGTTAAAGTATTTGAATTAATTAATTAAATGATGTCCGCAAGAAGCTTACGGACTGCCATAAGTTATATGAGATCCTTAGAACCCTTTTCTTACTGTTAGAGTACTAGACTTGTATGAGTTTCGCCAGGGTTTACTGATCCCATAATTGTAAAAAATAAACTAAACGACCAATTTTAAAAATTTCTTCACTATTACAGAGCTAAACTATTTTAGATAGATTTAGAATACATTATGTAAGGTCCGCCAGGGTCCACAGGACCCAAAAGTGTCAAAAATAAACTAACTGACCGATTTTGAAAATTTTTTCACTGTTACAGAGCTAAACAATTTTAGATAAATATCGATTACGTTATGTAAGGTCCGCCTCGGTCCATAGGACCCAAAAGTGTCAAAAATGAACTGCCTGATCGATTTTGAAAATTTTTTCACTGTTACAGAGCTAAACTGTTTTAGATAAATATAGATTCCGTTATGTAAGGTCTGCCAGGGTCCATAGGATCCAGAAGTGTCAAAAATAAACTAACTGACTGATTTTGAAAATTTTTTCACTGTTACAGAGCTAAACTATTTTAGATAAATATCGATTACGTTATGTAAGGTCCACCAAGGTCCATAGAACCCAAAAGTGTCAAAAATAAACTAACTGACCGATTTTGAAAATTTTTTCACTGTTACAGAGCTAAACTATTTTAGATAAATATAGATTACGTTATGTAAGGTCTGCCAGGGTCTATGGGATCCAAAAGTGTCAAAAATAAACTAACCGACCGATTTTGAAAATTTTTTCACTGTTACAGAGCTAAACTATTTTAGATAAATATAAATTACGTTATGTAAGGTCCACCAAGGTTCATAGAACCCAAAAGTGTCAAAAATAAACTAACTGACCGATTTTGAAAATTTTTTCACTGTTACAGAGCTAAACTATTTTAGATAAATATAGATTACGTTATGTAAGGTCTGCCAGGGTCCATGGGATCCAAAAGTGTCAAAAATAAACTAACCGACCGATTTTGAAAATTTTTTCACTGTTACAGAGCTAAACTATTTTAGATAAATATAGATTACGTTATGTAAGGTCTGCCAGGGTCCATGGGATCCAAAAGTGTCAAAAATAAACTAACCGACCGATTTTGAAAATTTTTTCACTGTTGGGGAACTAACTATTTTAGATAGACATACATTACGTTATTTAGGGTCCGCCAGGGTCCATGGGACCCAAAAGTGGTAAAAATAAACTAACCGACCGATTTTGAAAATTTTTTCACTCTTACAGAGCTAAACTATTTTAGATAAATATCGATTACGTTATGTAAGGTCCGCCTCGGTCCATAGGACCCAAAAGTGTCAAAAATAAACTGCCTGATCGATTTTGAAAATTTTTTCACTGTTACAGAGCTAAACTGTTTTAGATAAATATAGATTCCGTTATGTAAGGTCTGCCAGGGTCCATAGGATCCAGAAGTGTCAAAAATAAACTAACTGACCGATTTTGAAAATTTTTTCACTGTTACAGAGCTAAACTATTTTAGATAAATATCGATTACGTTATGTAAGGTCCGCCTCGGTCCATAGGACCCAAAAGTGTCAAAAATAAACTGCCTGATCGATTTTGAAAATTTTTTCACTGTTACAGAGCTAAACTGTTTTAGATAAATATAGATTCCGTTATGTAAGGTCTGCCAGGGTCCATAGGATCCAGAAGTGTCAAAAATAAACTAACTGACCGATTTTGAAAATTTTTTCACTGTTACAGAGCTAAACTATTTTAGATAAATATAAATTACGTTATGTAAGGTCCACCAAGGTCCATAGAACCCAAAAGTGTCAAAAATAAACTAACTGACCGATTTTGAAAATTTTTTCACTGTTACAGAGCTAAACTATTTTAGATAAATATAGATTACGTTATGTAAGGTCTGCCAGGGTCCATGGGATCCAAAAGTGTCAAAAATAAACTAACCGACCGATTTTGAAAATGTTTTCACTGTTACAGAGCTAAACTATTTTAGATAAATATAGATTACGTTATGTAAGGTCTGCCAGGGTCCATCGGATCCAAAAGCGTCAAAAATAAACTAGCCGACCGATTTTGAAAATTTTTTCACTGTTGGGGAGCTAAGCTATTTTAGATACATATAGATTACGTTATGTAAGGTCTGAAGTGTCAGTAGGACCTAAAAGTGTCAAAAATAAAATAACTGACCGATTTTGAAACCTTTTTACTATTACCGAGGTAAACTATTTTAGATAGGTACAGGTTGTGTTATCTGAGATCCACAACTGTCCTGCGGATGCAAATTGCGGCGTAGAATGCTACACAACGGGTTTTGAATATATATATGTATATATATATATATATATATATATATATATATATATATATATATGACGACATGGGTGGAATAATAGCCTAATTTCAAAATACTAGTTTTGAGATAAATTGATTTAAATATTTCAGAAATTAGGTTCTTATTTCCGAAATTCAAATAAAATTATTGGCGACGGATTTATATGAAAATGACAACTTGGATACAATAACAACCTAAATTAAATTAAAAATTAAGTCAAGATTTTTTTAAATAAAAAGTACACCAGCTATACTAAACATGGATACTAAACAAGTAATAAAATAAGTACAGTGGAGCATCGATTATCTGAACCTCGATTAACCAAACGCGTTCCAGAAGACAAAATTCAAATTTAGTAGTAGTTCCGTCTATTGCTTTAATCACCTTATTCCTTGATAGTTTTTTCCCTTGGCAAATTAATCCTTTTGTAACTCCTACCTCTATTGTGGAACTTTTTGTTGCTTTCTAAAATATAAGCCTACTGTTTACGTGTTTACCATTATTTAGCGCTATGTACCTTTATGTAATATATGTAATTTTTATTTATTTGTTTTTGTGTAAGCATCGTAGTATGTACAAAAGATATTTGTGTTTATTATTATTGTTTATTCGTTTCACTATGCTCATATACATAATATAACACTAATGTATTTTTTTTCGAAAATGATAGATTAACCAAACCTATTATAGTTCGCATAATCGATGCTCCAGTGTACGTAGGTAATATAGGTATGTATATAAACACACATAATTGGCAAACCAAAAAAATTTTTTTAAAATACATACAGATACACATACAGTGCCGTTATAAAATGAGGAGAAAACAAATTATTTTATATGATTTAAAAACAATATTTTATAAACTTATATATACCTCATTCTTAGTTATATATCGTAAAGAACTATCATTCATATTTAACATTTAAGAATTAAAAAGTATGTATTTATGTTTAGAAATTAGACATTCTTATAGGAAAATCATCTCAACTGTCAATTCAAAATCAAAACACTACATTTAAAATAAAAAAAAAGTTCGGTAATAATTGTCTTTTAATTATAATCGAAGTACCTTATAGGCTACATTTAAGAATATAAATGAATATAAAAAAAAAAATCAGTTTTGTTTTTAAACTGGAAAAAGTCATTTATTGTACCTTCATTTTCTGAAGGTACTGTATACAAATAGGTTTAAAAATATTTTATCAAATTTTATTATTGTTTTATCTTTACATATTAGGGGTGGTAGAACCTGTTCTGTCATGTTTTTTTTCTCATGAAAACAATATTTTTGTTGGATATACGTACCGTACCTATATAATTCTTATTAGAACCCAATTTTTCATGCACATCCTAATAAATTAATATGTATGTATGTGTTACATGGTTTAATTTAAGTTAGGTCAACTAATAGCAAATTGCGAAAATAACAACCTAACAGAAAGTTATTAATATCTTCGTTATTTTCTAAGATTTTAAAGTGAATTTTTTTTTACAAATAGAGCTATCCCAGAGCTACAAAAAAATGCAATTTACGGAAAAACTTTCTAACGCGAGTTAGGCTATTATTCCACCCATGTCGTCATATATATATATATATATATATATATATATATATATATATATATATATATATATATATATTACATAAAGTACGCCTAGAATATACGGTCGAGCTGATTTTTTAATGAGGTCCACCGGGATCTTGCAGATCCGAAAACGCCAGTAATAAGCTATCGAACCGATGCTAAAAAATTTCTCACTGCTAGAGAACTAAATTATTTTAGATGGATACAACTATGCTGCACAAAATTCGTTCGGGCTCTTGGGTCCCCAAAAATACCAAAACTAATTACCCAACCGATTTTAAAAATTCTTTTACTCTTAGAAAGCTAAACTATTTTAAATAGGTACAGGTCTTACAAGTAAAGGTCCCGAGGCCGGACCTATCGATTTTGATGAAACTTAAATATGTTTTAGAACACTAAAAACTAAGGGACACGTATTTTTTTTTATCTGCGGAAAAACGGTTTGAAGGGGTGAAATCGCCCTCCAAAAATTGGGGTAAAAATTTAATTTTTCAAATATCTCGAAAACAGTAAGAGATAGAGCAAAAGTTTAAATTGGCGATATTGCTCTTTTTTAAAGAGCTATCTATTGATATGCAATTTGTTCAAATTACATCAGCAGGGGTGGTTGGGGGTTAAAATTTGGGGGTTAATTTTACAAAAAGGGGGTGAAAAATAAACAATATAAAAATTTTGTTTACAGATTTGAAATCTACGTCAAAAAATCTAATTGACCTGTTTTTGCTCAATATCCTAATATTAAGTCTAGGGGTAGTTAACTAAAGGGTGACTATGTCGAATAATCGTACTATTTGGGTATTTCAAGAAGTTCTTCTTCATGGAAAATAGCTTAGAACAATTAAAATAACGTAGAAATGAAATTCTCGAATTCAAAATTGAGTTTGAGTAACATTGGAGAGGGGGTGAGTCACCCTCTTAAATTACATACTAGTTTATATACACTAATTTTTTTTAATTTAACACACTGATAGTGGGTAAAATAATGTCACAATAAGTGGTTCTGAAGTTGGACTATCATATGTAAGGTCTTTATTAGGTTTGTTTTTTAATGGATATTATAGTTTTCCCTATCGAAAATTATCGATACCGAAAATTACATAACCTAACCTAAAATAACGAAACCTAATAAAAACCTTACATACGATAGTCTAACTTCAGAACCATCTATTGTGACATTATTACCCCCTGTCAGTGTGTTAATTGCAAAAATTAGTGTATGTAAACTAGTATGTAATTCAAGAGGGTGACTCACCCCCTCTCCAAAGTTGCTTAAAATCAATTTTGAATTCGAGAATTTCATTTTAGTCCAACTTCAGAACCACTTATTGTGACATTATTTTACCCACTATCAGTGTGTTAATAGCAAAAATTAGTTTATATCAACTAGTATGTAATTTAAGAGGGTGACTCACCCCCTCTCCAATGTTGCTCAAACTCAATTTTGAATTCCAGAATTTCATTTCTACGTTATTCTAATTGTCTTAAGCTATTTTCCACGAAGAAGAACTTCTTGAAATACCCAAATTGTACGACTATTCGACATAGTCACCCTCTAGTTAACTACCCCTAGACTTAATATTAGGACATTGAGCAAAAATAGGTCAATTAGATTTTTTGACGTAGATTTCAAATCTGTAAACAAAATTTTTATATTGTTTATTTTTCACCTCCTTTTTGCAAAATTAACCCCCAAATTTTAACCCCCAACCACCCCTGTTGATGTAATATGAACAAATTGCATATCAATAGATAGCTCTTTAAAAAAGAGCAATATCGCCAATTTAAACTTTTGCTCTATCTCTTACTGTTTTCGAGATATTTGAAAAATTAAATTTTTACCCCAATTTTTGAAGGGCGATTTCACCCCTTCAAACCGTTTTTCCGCAGATAAAAAAAAATACGTGTCCCTTAGTTTTTAGTGTTCTACAATATATTTAAGTTTCATCGAAATCGATAGGTCCGGCCTCGGGACCTTTACTTGTTAGATGAGATCCGCCAGTGCCCAAGATTTGGAAATTCGCTATGTTATGCAGATGCTGCGACAGGGGTATTATTTTTTTAAATATATACGTTTACAATATTAAAATTCATCTGTAGATAATAATTTTGATAACATTTGACAATTTCCTTAAGCCTACGTGAAACATCATACATGTGATAGCTATTTGCTAAATTCCACAATATGTAAAAAGCCACCAGAATCAGTTCCTTTATATGTAATAAAATATTGTCCTATACGTAAACATTTCATGATCTGCTCATCCAAATCCGTGAATCGTTTTGGAAGGAACACTTGAGCATCTGCAAGTTCCACCGCAACTGCTGGTCCATATCGAGTTTCCATGCGTCGTACGTCGAGAATTTTCCACGTTTCATACGGCTTGAGCGTAGATAGTGATTTGAATGGTTTAGCAGCACCAAGTTTATTCAACTTCTCCAAAACTGGATCCGTTGTTTCATCAGTGGCAGTAAAAGTGATCCACAGATCACTTATACTTAACTCTACACGATGTTGTTCAGACATTGTTTCCTAAACTGCCAATTTCAGTGTATGCACTTCGTTTAAATAATTTATGAATTACTCATTATCACTACCAACCTAATAATTTCCACACAGATACAAACTGAATTACTTTGGAGCAAACATACAGTCATATAATGAGTGTTTATACACCACAACTAATAAAAAATATCAAATAAACATTAACATTTATTTATTTATAACGCAATGATCGGCGATGCAATGAGGCATAATGCATATTTTGAGTATCCAACAAAAATTTTAGATATACCGCTGATTAACGGGTACTGGTCAATTCCACTGTTACTCAAAATATACATTATACCTCATTACTAAATAAATGCTAACGTTGGTTTGAGTAACCGTGGAATTGGTTAATACCTATTATGTGGCAATCAGATGATTGATTTTACTAAATTATTTGCAATTGCAGCGGCTTTTACATGTGGTACAGTTTATATAATTGCAAACACAGTTTGGAAATGGCATCATACATCGTTTACAACACATGCAAATTCGTTTTTCGTTTCGACACCTATCACAATACTCGTAGAAGGCACACTTACACTGTGACGATTGAAATTTACAAATACCACAAATCGGCATGTTGCTGTTATTGTTTACCTTCTGGAACTTACCCAACAAATGACATGCGTTTAATAATTCAGTTGTATTTATAGTATTTTGACTGAAATATTCCAATATTTTATCTAAAATCGATATTTAATAATCTACCAGGATAAGAGGAGCTTCAACAAATTGAATATCTACAACCATCACTTTGCAATAATTATGATAATCCTCCGAGTTATGAATTTTCACTGCCATACTGTATAAAAATATGATGTATGTGATACTTCTAAAAAACATATTTCACAACACACCCTATATACATATTTATAAATTACTAATACATGACTATAATATGCACACGTATATACATATGTAAATGAATACATATTGGTAAACTATTTAGCTAATCATTAAATATGTTTTTAGAAGTATCATATACATACATCACTTCTTCACACATTCTTGATTTCAATGTTAAATAAACAGCATATTAATCTCTTAACAATATGTAGATATTAAAACACATTCGTTCCAATCAATTCCTTTTTTCAGAGAAATTTTTTAAAAAAAATTGATAAAACAATTTTATTGATTCAAAATTCTCAAATCTCTAATAACTATGCTTACTTTAAGATAAATAAATTCTATCTATATACATTGAATTTTTTAAAAATGGTTAAAAAACAAAAATATTGATTTAAAATGAAAAAAGCTAATTTGCCAAACTTTCTACAATTTTAGCTTGAAACTTTATAATATATCCTAAAATAAAGCTGCTTGCTCAAATACACGGATTAGATGTTTACAATATTAAGTGACTACATGTATATTTTAAAAACCTAAATAAAATAATCACCTCGAAAAGATTTGTAGAGATACTGGTGTATGAATGTTAAAATCAGAGAGAATCCAAGATGTATCCTAAAAGTACTATATTAAAAGAAAAATCATAGTTAATATTGGGTTTTCTAAGAGTTTAAAAAGTTGAGATACTGATTGCTCCAAAAACTTGAATACATACATACATATAGCTAAATTTATAAAAAGGACCGTTGTAAATGAAATTTAAAAAATTTAAATATTAACCCTTAATTGCATATCATTACAAATTTGCAACACTACTTTTTTTTATTGTAATAGCCATAATATTAAGTTTCTCAGTTTAAGACACAGTGTATAGCAATTCTACAACTGTATTAAATATATTTAATTAATTTTTCTTCACAGATGACAGTAAAATACTATAATACCTACAGAATTATAATCGTCACTGCCATCTTGGATAAAAAACACAATTTTCATGCCTAAAGTTTTTAATCATTTTTTAATATCAAATTAGTGAATATTATGGTTTTTTGTTTTTATAAAAGGTATGTACAGGTAGGTAAATATGATAATGTTATTTTTTTTAACAATATAAAACAACAAATGCCTGGCACTGCAAATTTTCAATGAACCTTTTTCCCTTAATAAAAACCTTAAACCTGAATGAATAATTTTTTTTTATTTTTCCCGTTATATGTAGAGCTTGTTTTATCGAAATACAATTGTTTCCTCCATTTTTAAAAAATCATGCAATCAAGGGTTAATAAAAGTATGTTCGCTATACATATTTATTTATCCAAATTATTACTTTTCAGAAATAATTTAAAATCAATATATCAAACTTCTTTTGTAAAATTAGATACAGTTAAATTTTTAATCGAATCTATTATCATTTTTAAAACAAGTTAATATTTGTATCTGCTATAGATATTTAATAATATAATCAGTAATAATCAGTAATCAGTATATTTTTTTATTTATGCTATATAATAATAATTATATGTGTGTTATTTTATTGTTTCAAATAATTTACGAATTAGCAAATCTAAACAATTAGCAATGTTTAAATATGCACATATTTATCATTATAAATATTTTGACTTATGTTCTTATACATATTAGTGTCATTATAATTTATAAATAATTATAATAATTATAATTTATAAATAATCAAAATCATATTTCTTTATTATTAAGATTACAGAATGAAAAAAACGTTTTTTAATTTTAGCTACATATTTTTAATACATATAAGTATACAGAGCGTTTCATGTATATATAACATATAAAGTTTCATATGGAAAATTGGTTATGATTTTCAAATTAATTTATTCATACGTTATTGAATAATTCGTTTAAAGTAATGGTTACTATAGGTTTGGTAAAGTTAGGATTAAGATAAAGATAGGAGAATAAAATTACTAACTGATATCTAGTGTAATGGTAACAACATTTGCATTTTAATATTATTATATCATAATTGGAACACCTGTCAAAATTTGAAATCTATTAAGTTTCATTATTAGATATTACTTGAAATTAACAACAGAGTGTGAATAATAGTGGAATATTTAACAATTTTATGTTTCACTGAAAACACCTGGGTTGATAAAGTTAGTAATTTGTTAACACCCATACCTATCACCGTTTTCTAAAATTTTAACTAGTGATTTAAGTTTCTGTAAAATATGAGTTGAATTAAAGATTTTAATTAGTTTATTTCATTAAAATGATTAAACATAACTAAATTAGTTTTATCATAATTTTATTTAAATTATGAGGAAAAAACATGGAAAGTAGGAACCAATAGCAATAAATTATTGCTATCATATCTCTGAAAATAAGTGTGTACTCTAATATTAATAATTTCATACCAAGTTAAAATTTATCAGTTCTTATTTCTCTGAAACATAAGGTATATTTTATGTATGTATTGTACAGTAGGGTATTGATTATCCGTGTTGATTGGAATTATTAATGTTTTAGATGAAATTGAAGGTTTCTATGATCAAACGTGTTGATTTCGATGGAAAATATCAAATTTCATACGAATAATTATGTCTGAGAATCTCATTTCTTTTAAAAAGCAGCATTCACTTCTTAACAATTGTTTCTTAAACCTTTAAATTTTAACCTTCCTAAAGGTTCACATTCACTTAAATAACGTTTCAGTTGATAAATGTTCGGGTATTCGATGCTGTCCCTATATATTCAAAAATCCAGCTTTGAAACTTGCAAAAATAGCAATACGTGTATATATTTTCTAGGGTGAGCTTTTATATTGTAAATAAATAAACTATAACAATTAAAACGAATGCTGTTTATTTAATTTAGTTTATATTAAAATTCTAATAACCATTTTTGTTTATAATAATTTGGTATATAAATCCAGTGACTGCGAATTGTAGAATCCAGTATCAAAAATGTCAGCGCGATTTGGTTTTTCCGGTCGATTGACAATCGATCCGCGCAGCAATTATAATATAATATCTGCTATGGCGGTACCACCGTTTTTCGTTAGATTTCAAACGTCTACTGGTGTTATTTTTTATAATGGTACTCCCCTAGAAGTGCTAAGGGAGACTACAAATTTGATTGATATAAATGAAAATGAGCACAGATCGGCGAACATGTTTATTGTAATGGGTATGTATATATCAGCTTATTTATGATAAAATCTTATGAGTTCCTACTAAATATTTTTTTTTTTTTTTATATGTTTTAGAACCCATTTTTGTTATCAATTTAGAACTTACGTGGCCTGGCTAATCGATTGATATAGAGCAAAAATGAATACAGATGGGTGAACATGTTTATTGTTATGAGTATGTACAGTCCCGGTCATTAGAATAGAACCAGTTCAAAAATAATATGATTCATTCTATTATGAAAAGATAAAAATGTTCTATGTTTATATGTAAGTTGCCTTCCTGGGAAAGAACGAAAGGTAATATAAACATTGTCGTATTCACTTGTTTAGAGATAATTTTTTTTCAAGTCGTGTTGTTACTAGTTGAACATGTGGCCACTTGAATAGAACCGATCAGTTTTTGTTGAGCTTCTTTAGTGAATATATCTACCGTGTTACTCAAAATATTGTGTTACTGAGTATTTGAGATCAATTAATAAATCTATATAAGATATAGTGTAAAGTATCTCAATTTAAATGGGTCGTGGAAAGGAGTTAACTTACGAAGAAATGATTAAGATTAAAACGTTAAGGGAAGAACTATGTCCAATCCTCGCTACGAACAAACAAAGAGCCAATACTCATTATTAGCTCCAATAATAGAGGAAAGCTTCTGTAACCGATTCATAACCGGTTGTTTACCGCAAATTTCTCAGCGACTACGACTAACAAGTCCTAGGCTTAAAACTTTAAATGAAGCGCTTAAAGAAGCACTTGAAGAAGAATCGTTCATGCGAACGCAAAATAATTTTAAACACAATTCAAATAATTTTAGCAATAAATTCTGTAAATATTGTAAAACAAAAAATCACAATACTAAAGATTGTAGAAACAAACCTAAATTTGAAAATACCCAACCAAGTAATTTTAATATTAAAATTTGTAACTATTGTAAATTACGTGGTCACTTAGAAACGGAATGTCGTAAGAAAAAATATAGCCAATCATTTCAAAATAATCCTCCCCAACAATATAGGAATAATAATAACGAACATTTAAACTCCAACGCATCGGCTGTTACCGGAGTCGAACAGTCAATCAATCCTCAAATCGACTCTGCCGAAATAACGTATCCGATGAACAACTCGTCCATCGAATACATGTTGTCGTAAATACGCAAACAATTACTTTCAAATGTAATAATGCCATTAATAAACATTTAACTTTGTTGGTCGATACAGGCGCAAGTATTTCTTTGATCCATAATGATAAAATTGTTTCAAAATTGTTTAACGTAGATGAAAAAGTTATAGTTAGAGGTATAGAAACAAATTATAAAGAAACGTTAGGCTCAATTCATTTAAATTTATATATGCCAGACGGTAATCAATTTCCGTATAAATTTCAGGCTATTGATAGTAATATAATCAATACTCCTCACGATGACGTTTTAGGCATAGATTTTTAACCCATTATAACGCAAAAATAAATACTAGCAATTCACAGATTACCCTAACACCACAGAAAGCATTCAAAATAAATTTAAATAGCTCGAATAAGAATTATATTTCAGAGAATATACGTATTGATCATCTAAAAAACGAATCTGTTAAAAATAGTTTAATTGATCTTTGTCACAGTAATATTGATTTATTTCACACAGATAGTCAAAAACTATCACATACTAATACACTTTATCATGAAATTAAAGTAACCGACCCCACACCAATTCATGTTAAAAACTATCGATTTCCGAAAATACATGAAATCGAAGTAAAAAGGCAGATAAAAGAAATGTTAGAAAACGGTATCATCAAAGAATCAAATTCTCCATATAGCGCTCCTATTTGGGTCGTACCCAAAAAAATTGACGCTAGAGGAAAACAAAAATGGCGCATTGTCACGGACTATCGTCGACTTAATAACATAACGATAGAAGATAAGTATCCACTCCCAAATATTGATGACATATTGTCTCATTTAGGAAACGCGAATTATTTTAGTACACTTGACCTCGCGTCCGGGTTCCATCAAATTTTAATAAATCCTACAGACCGACCGAAAACTGCGTTTAGTGTTCCCGGAGGACATTATGAATATATGAGGATGCCATTTGGACTAAAAAATGCCCCGGCAACTTTTCAACGGCTAATGAATACAGTCTTAAAAAATATTCTTTATGAAAACTGTTTTGTCTATTTAGACGATATCGTTGTATTCGGTACCACTATCGAACAACACAACGAACGTCTTCAAAAAGTTTTCAATTGTCTACGTGAGCACAACCTTAAGCTTCAAATAGATAAATGTGAATTTTTACATAATAGTATAGAATATTTAGGGCATGTAATTTCTGATCGAGGTTTGTTACCAAATCCAAAAAAGATTGATACAATTCAAAAATTAAAAATACCTAAAACAGTAAAAGATGTCCAATCATTTTTGGGTTTGGTCGGCTATTACAGGAAATTTATCAAAAACTTCTCTGAAAAAGCCAAACCCCTAACAAATTTACTAAAAAAGGAAAATAAATTTATATGGGATGAAACATGCCAAAATGCATTTAACATACTAAAAAATGCACTTATAGAAAAGCCCATACTACAGTATCCAGATTTCAATAAAACATTTATACTTACAACAGACGCTTCAAATATTGGCATAGGATCAATCCTAAGTCAAATGAATAATGATAATACATTAGATTTACCAGTTTGCTTTTATTCCCGTACACTAAATTCTGCCGAACAGAATTATACCACAACCGAAAAAGAATTATTGGCAATTGTCGAATCAGTGAAAAACTTCCGTCCATACCTCTATGGGCAGAAATTCATTATTCGAACTGATCATAAAGCCCTCGAATGGCTTATGAACAGTAAAGACCCAGCTTCACGCTTAGTCCGCTGGAGACTAAAGCTGGAAGAATACGATTATCGTATAGAATATAAAGCTGGTAAGAAAAATACAAACGCTGATTCATTAAGTAGACCAGTTTTAGTCATAGATAATTTGACCCTCGAAAAAACATACGAAAATTTCTTATTATGGAAAGATAACATAGAAACACCACAGTTCAATACCATTACCACTCCATTAGAAACAATCAATAATTTAGTTTTGCCTTATAGTGCTGTTAACTCTGATGGTAACAAATTTTCTTATTTCGTAAAAAGTAATATAAATTTACCAAGCATAAATAATTTTAAAGATGTACATTGTTTCACTTCAAAAGAAAATAATATCGTTTATTTACTTTTTGCTAAAGGAAATGCTCTCGATCCTATACAACCCGGTAATCTTTTTGAATGCCTTTACAATCTTTTTATGATTTTACAAATGTGTCAAAATAAGGAAATAACAATTTACGATATACCATCATTAACATTAAGCATAACAGAGGAAATCTTTAAAAAATTATTGTATTATTTTAATACTGATAACCAGTATAAAATAAATATTCTAAGAACCGAAACTAAAATCGTAACCGACAAAAACGAAAAGTTAAAAATCATAAAACATTATCACGACGACGTAACTAGTGGGCATCAGGGTGTTAAACGAACAATGCAAAACATAAAATTAAGGTACTTTTGGAAAAATATGAGTAAAGACATAGAGGAATACATAAGTAAATGCGAACCTTGTCAGAAAAACAAAAAAAACACGAAAAACAATAAACCCCCAATGCTGATCACTACCACAGCATCGACCTTTAATGAGAGTGTTGCATTAGACATAATAGGCCCCTTTAACGTAACTGAAAATGACAACCGTTACGTTTTAACAATTCAGGATGAATTGACTAAATTCTTACAAGCATATCCTTTAATTAACCAGGATTCAATTAGCGTAGCTATACTCTTTATAGAGTACTGCACTAGATTTGGCTTTCCAAACAGCATACTCACTGATAAAGGTGGAAGCTTTACCTCAGAACTCCTGAAAGAAATAAATAAAATATTAAATATTCGTCACAAGCAAACCACTCCTTATAATCCTGCAACCAACGGCAGTTTAGAACGCGCTCACGGTCCCTTAAAAGATTATTTGAGAATTTATACAAACGAAAACGCTAATGATTGGGATCAGTATATTAACTTAGCTTGTTTCACTTATAATACACACATAAACAGAAGTACCGGAGAAACCCCCTACAAACTTGTTTATGGAAATCAACCTTAATTGATTTCTAATAACTCTTCAGTTCCTACTTACTTCCAGTATACTGAAGATATATCAAATAAACTAAAAACATTGAGGGAACTAGCTAAACAAAATTTACAAGTTTCAAAAGAAACTAACAAAAAATATTACGATAAAACTTCAAAAATTTACAACTTTAGAGTAGGTGATAAAGTCCTAGTAGAAGTAAAACTATTAAAAAAGGGAATTAACCCTAGATATAAAGGTCCGTTCGAAATCACTAAAATTCATAACAATAATACTGCGACATTAAGAATAGGAAATAAAAATCAAAGCTATCATTTTAAGCATTTGAAACTCTATGTTTCAGATGCTGAAACAAATGGAGAACAGCAAGAAAATGATAACTACAATGTCAATAATCCTGATATGGACACTGATGACAACCCTATTCCAAGTACAAGCACGCAATTATGAAATTACTGATTTGAACAATAACCCAGGAATTTATTATAATGTAGAAGGAAACGTTAAAATAGCATCTAGTTACATTAGTCTATTGCATTACTATAACATAAGTTACTTAGATAAGATTTTATATTCCATAAGTAGTATTTATTCTAAAAGTACACACATGTGTAATTTCCTAGAAGATAATGTCAATTGCAAATTAAACTTTCAATTGTTAAATAATGAGTTAGCTGATCTAAAAATCAAATTTGATGATATAACACATCTTTACAACATACAAACACAAAAATCATACAGAAATAAAAGATCTATTCAAGTCGAATATGAGCATGGATGGTTTGATGCTATTGGTTCTATATGGCACAAAATAACTGGTAATCCCAGTGCCGAAGATGCCCAGTATTTTACCGATGCCATCAATAATCTTGTAAATAACCAAGACAAAATTCACTCAATGGTGCAAGCACAGATTCGACTTATAGGTGATTCACTCAGTAAGATGAACAAAACGCAACTCGAAATAAATACAATTGAAGAAAAATTAAATTCATATTTAAAAATTTATAATATTAATACTAATCAAACTTCATTATTAATTAATAGGGAAATACATCATATTAATATTAACGAGCATATTTTACTTTTAAGAAATCTTATAAATAAGGTCATGAATGAAATAGAAAAATTTGAAAATGCAGTTACATTAGCGCGACACAATCTAGTCGACTTTAAAATCTTACCTCCTAGAACTCTTTTATCAGAACTACAAAATAGTTTACGATTTAACCTTCCATTTGAACCAAAATGGGAAAATTTAGAGAAATACTATAAAATCCTAAAAGCTAGAGCAATTAACTTAGAGCACACATTAATTATAGAAATCAAAATACCAATCGTAAAAATTGACAACTTCATCCTATACCATTTGTTCCCACTTCCCAATCACAATCCTAGAGACATGAAACAAATTTTTATCATCCTTATAAATTTTCCTTATTTAATAATAAATCTAAGTCGAACAACTCATACTTTAATGAAAGACTGAAATGCCAAGAATATATAAAAGGAAATTTCATCTGCGAAAATATACACAATACTTCAAGTTTAACACAACAAAGCTGCGAAATATTAATGTGAAATCCAATCACGGAGAAACCACCAAAAGATTGCGAAACCAAAACGTATTATGCAAATCAGGAAATCTGGCAAGAAATCAATGGTAATACATGGATCAGTTCAAACAGCGAACCAACTGCTCTCAACATAGTCTGTCCAGAAGAAACAGAATCAGTCGAACTACGAGGTACTCAAAAAATTCGACTCGAAGAAAATTGTAAAGCTTATACGACAACTCGTACCATCGAAACTTACCCAATAATCACAAACTATACGCTACGTGATTATGTCCCCAACATCAATCTACAAGAAGAAGATGACTGCATAAAGAAAATCAACGAATCAGAAATAAAACTAGCGACCATTAATCCAATAAAACTTACGCACATAAATCTGGATGAATTAAACGAAAACCAGCATCGCATAGGAAACCTCAACAAGCAAGTGGAACAGAAATTATAAAACACGATTCAATTTATGGGACAACGAGTTTCTACCACTACTTGGATATATATAAAAAACACAACATTTTTGCTTTCTGTTCTAGGCATTTTTTATATGTTATATAAATGTTCCTGTTTCTCATTCCTGAAAAATTCAATTGGGAAAAGCTGTTCAAAAGGATGTATCAATATCTACAATTGCGTCCACGACTCAGATATTCGTAACGAACCCACGGTACACTTCACACCTATAGAGAACAATCAGCTCATACCAATCGCTCCACCTGAATATAAGGACGTAGCTGAAAAACCCATAACCTCGCCTATGCGTCGAACCACGAGAACGACTCGATCCAAGTACTGCGAATCATTTCTCTAATCTTCTACGACATAGTCTCGAATAAAACTGGGGGAGTGTGGTGCCAGGAAATATTCCATAACACAATTTAAATCATTAGGACAATCGTCTTCACCAGTTGTTTCCAGTTTATAATAAAATAGAAAGCTAGTTCATGACGTCAACGACAACACGGAGCCAAGCCGCATTCCACAACATCATTGAATTAGGACAAACCTTGTCAACCTTCACCAGTTGTATCCAGTCAAAAATGGAAAGTTCTTTGTGACGACAACGATTTCACCAAAAATTTCTCTGACCCAATTTTGTATATAAGACATTACAATTTTAAATAACATACATTCATTCAATAATTCAGTTTTTGTAATAATTCACAAGTAACGGTGCACCGTTACTATGTAATTTTGATACTTATATTTTAAAATAAAATTTATTGTTAAAATTTAAACACGGTCTTTAATTTCATTGCAACTTGAAATCTTTTAAAGTGAAGTAATTAATTTCGGTTTTGTTATTTTACGTACAAAAATAACTGGCGATCCTGTTAATCATCGGGTACATTCCCAACAATCGTAATTGCTATTATTAAAAAGCAAACGAACCATCACAAATTGTGCGAGCTGGAAAAATTAGTAGACGGTTAAGCCAGTAAGAAGTTTTTTGGCTACTACGTCATCTACGGCACGACATATATATATATATATATATATATATATATATATATATATATATATATATATATATATATATATATATATATATATATAGGTATATTTAAAAAAATCAAACACCTTGTTTTTCAAATAATTTTATTCATAATAATAAAAATATCGAATTATAACATATTTTTAGAAGTGAATATTACTGTAAGTTATTCATACAATAATAAGTACAGAATTATGACATGTTGAAAATAAATTCAATACTGTATATTCTAAAATTAAGTTATTTATATATAATAAAAATACAGAATTATAACATATTTTTAGAAATAAATGATATATTACTGTGCCTTTTTCATACAATAATAAATACAGAATTATGAAATTTTGAAAATAAATTCAATACTGTGTGTTTCAAAATTAAGTAATTTATATGTAATTTGGAATATTTCAATATTTCTTTATCAATTATACAATAAGTGAAATGATTTGATAAGTATAAATGAATGTTACCAACTTCCAGAGCTATAGGGAATCCGTAATCCAATCATCTTGCACTGAAAGATTTCAATGGTAAGTGCTGTGTGTAAGTGTTGATATTGACTTGAATGGCTTCCTTGACACGAATACTCCCAACTTATTTAATCTTTCTTGTAACAGATTCAGATACTGCATATAGTTGATATTGTATTCCAAGAAAATTATTGGTTTCATCATGTTGTAGATTATGACATAATTCTGCTTCTTCTTTTTATTCTACTGATTGTTAGCCAAATCGATGTTGCAAGAATTCCCATCAATCTTGCCTCGGTTAACAACAAATGGTTTCTGTTTACACAGTTGACTTAAATCTTCATCTGTTAGCTGATTAAATCGAGCTGGTAGAAATAACGCATGTGTTGTCAGTTCTACAATAACTCTATCTCCATACTTTGTCTTAACTCGTCGGAAATTGAACACTTGATACGTTTCACCCACTTTAAGATCACTGATTTTAATAAGTGGTTTGTAACTATTCTTCAGTTGTTGAAACTTTTCCATTTTTTATTTTGTTAAAATAAACGTAGATTATTTTTACGTTTGATTATTTTTAATCCTAGAATATACAGTGCGGATTTGATTTAGAAACTTTTTTTCTTACTTTCGTCTGATTGAATGATTTCATGAAAATTAACTCTTAGCTTTTATATACTCGGAAAATTCTGGAGGGGAATCACAAAAAATGCTGACTCAGAATTTTTATAACGCAAATAACCAAAGGTCAAATGTCAAATTCCGAGAAATTTATTTCGCATTTGAAACCTAATAAAAGAATTGCTGACTAATCTTAAATAAACATTTTTAAAATTAAAACTTATATAAACAAATTGAAAAAACTCCCGATTATTATCAGGCCATAAATTAAAAATTCCAAGAAAACTATTTCGTATTTGAGATCAAACAAAGAAATTGCTGAGTTGTCAAAATCTTAAATAAACATTTTTTAAAATTAAAACTTATATAAATAAACAAAATAAAAAATTCCCCGACTATGAGCCAACAAAATCTTAAATAAAGACATAGCTATATTAATAATTTACGATGACATTAATGTAAACAAATTTATTTTGAATTCAGCAAGTTGTGACTTGCTTTTAAATAAAAATCCCCTCTGACTATGATGCAAACATATCATGAAATTACATCATCCTGAGTCAGCTAAAAAATCTTAAATAAACAAACTCAAACCGTATAAAAGTTACGAGTTTTTATTAAATAAACAAATTAATCTTATAAGGACTTGACTCATACACAAAAAAAACCCTGAAGTACAACTGACACCCAAATTTTCAGAAGTACAGTAGCGGTCTGGAGTCTGGACCCTGGTGTCTGAAATCTGGAGTCTGAAGTCATGATTGCGGCTAGCGCTTGATACAGTGCCCCCCCCCCCACAAAATTTAGCGGCCGCCCAATTTTCGTTTAAAATGACGCAATTAAGGCAAACGCGTGTTGGGGTCAAAGGCCAAGGTTTGCACGTACACAAAATAAGTACTGTACGCTTCGAAAAGTGATAGGATACCTTTTTTGCCAGGCGGCTCGCACTTTTGACACCGCAGTGTACCAAAAATTTAAATACACTATGGTATCAAAAGTTTGGGGCATGCGTCGTATACTAAAATTCAGTCTGCGCACGCGTTAGGTTTGGATTCAAAAACTAAGGCTGGTAATGGGTTGACACAAAACTAAATTGTGATAACTAAATTGTGGTGACGCATAATGGGTTAACTACTTGTGTGGTTGTTGAGGTGATGACTCATGTCTTTGGAATTTCAAGGCCAACAGTATGAGCGAGTGTGGGGGTTAAATGTCAACAACAAATTTTAAATACATGTACTCGGTACGTGCCGGGTCAAGGGTCAATCCATACACGAGGGTCAGTGTGTCTCAAAAATTTGGGTACATCTTGCGTCAGGTTGTAGTGGGTACATCTTGCGTCAGGATGTACCCAAACTGTTGAGACAACCGGTGGGGCCGTACCGGCCTAGCCATTCTACTATTATGTTCTCCTAATATCAATTAAAAAAAATAAAAAAAGTTTTTTTTTTGTCTGATTTGTGAAAAATTGAAGAGTGTCTTGTGGTTTGTTTTATGAGATAAAAAAATTGGTTAGGAAACTTGACCAAATTAATCAACTTAGTTAACAAAAAAATTTAGTTGATATACAAACAAACACTGATACAATAAATATATACTTATACTATTATCGTGTCCTTCGCCACTTTCATGTCTCCCATCGTCACATTCTACCGTGACGACGGATACATCCGTGACGAAGGATACAATTTTCCAATAAAATAGTTATTAATCGTAAGCAGCAGAAAGAAAATAAATTTGCTGGTTTTTGCAATTATGGCAATGAAATCGAAATGGAAGTGTCAGAACTTCCAGCGACAAAGGCTCTTGTATTTATGTTATTATTTTTAAATAGAAAATGGAAATGGCAAATTGGTTATTTTTTCATAAACAAGATAACAGCTACAGGTCAAGCACAATTAATGAAAACAGCTCTGATATTAGCACATGAGTATGAATTTAATTATTTGAGTGTGACATGTGATGGTACACCAACAAATTATGACACATTAAATCAGCTAGGATCTGATTTGTATAAAGACAAATATTTTTATATCAAAAGCCATTTTCAGCATTCTAAAACAAGTGAAAAGGTGTTTTTCGTTCCTGATGCTGGTCATAACATAAAATTAGTTAGAAATTCACTAGGTACTTATCGTTGTTTTGTGGCTGCTAAGGGAGAAATTAAGTAGTCTTATTTTGAAAATTTAGTTACATTACAAAACAATATATCTTTTAAATTTTCAAATAAATTGGGTAGAGTTCACATAGAATGGGAATTAAATAAAATGAAAGTAAAGCTTGCTTCACAAACTTTCAGTTCATCAGTTACTGATGCTTTTGAATTTTTAAGAAAAATTGACATAGAAGCTTTCAAGTCTAGTGAAGAGACAATTTACACGAATAATTAATTGCTTATTTGATTTTTTAAATTCGAAAAATCCTTTTCGTAAGGGTTTTAAACAGCCATTAACTGTAAAAAATTTTCAATATTTACAAAACGTAATGGAAGAACATATCAATTATTTGTTTTTATTAAAAGATAAATCTGGGGTCAGGTCAGGCAGAAAAACGTTTATAGTTGGCTTAGGTACTGCTATTAAATCTATTTTTGACATCGGTAAACCTATTATCTTACCTTTTCGGTCGAAATCGAAAATCGAACTTAGATCGTACGTCTAAACACATAGCTCGGATGACCTTCGGATATCGGTCGCATTTTGAAAAAACAGAATCCCATCCGATTAATATACGATCCGTTCATACACGAGTAGAATCGAAAGTTAACGAGTATAATCAAGATGGCTACATTTGAATTTTTGCGATAATCAAATGACAGTCGTTCACGTTGTCCATACAAGTGATATATTCATATTCGTTCATTTAATTTGCTAATTCTTTATTTTATTAAAATACAAAACTAAATATTTAACAATGTCTGTTTCCGTAAGTAAATACAATTAGTGTTATTAAAATTATATACGTACAGATTTAAAAAAAAAATTAACCTTATATATGATAATTTTCTGAAAAATTTTACATCGCCGAAATTAAAAGGCAATAAACTTTTAGAGTTTATTAACGCTTATAAAAAATATGAATGTCTTTGGAATGTATGCTGTGGCGAATATAAAAACAACAGCTTAAAACAAAAAGCATATGAAGATTTAGCTATTTGTTTCGAAATTGACATCCAAGAAGTTAAAAAAATTAACAATTTACGTTCCACTTACACAAGGGAGAAAACAAAGGAGCGTCTATCAAAAAGTAGTGGTAGCTCCACAAATGATGTATACATATGTTTTTTGGCTGCCATATATGAAATTCTTATCAGATGTTGTCAAACCAAGGGAATCATTAAACAATATATTGGTAAGAATTGTTTATAGTAAACTTGTCTGTATATTATTTATATGTATTAATGAACTAATACTAATCTATTTTTAGGTCCCTCCGCCAGAAGATGCATCTACAGCAAAAGTCGTTGAAAGTAACAACAACCACAAGCGAAAAATAAAAGAAGACAAACAATTGACGGAAGCTTTAAATATTTTGTAAAGGGTCTGCGAAAGTGAGGAAGACGAAGTCGACGCTTTCTGTAAAAGTTTGGTATTGCAGTTAACACAATTACCGAAAGAAGACTTCTTGGACTGTCAAATACAGATACAGTCAATTGTTTCAAAGAAACGAACTGATAAATTTAGAAAAGCAAAAAGTATCGTAATTTTAGATCATAGGATTATTTCATCCACCTCATCGACATCATCAGCATCATTTTGGGATTATTCATCACCTGCAGCATCTACACCGCCGCCATCAATAGTTACATCAAATATAGATGAAGGGGATACTTTACAACAAGTGTGTAATTTTTTATATGAAAAATAAACAAATAAACTTTTTTTTTATTTGATATTTTTATTTTCATGAAAGATAATTATACAAGTTATTTACACATGCATCCACTGAAAATCAACAGCTCCTTCATCAAAAAAAAAAAATAATTTGCAAATTCATCACGGACATCTCTACCTCCTACTCCACTGTAATTGCTACCTTGTGGAGCTAAAGGCTTTATTGTTTCTGGTAGATTTAAAATATCCCGATGAGATAATGCATTTCCTTTGCTATTTAAATAATTGTGCAAAATACATAAACAAAGAATTAAATAGTCCACTTTATGAACTTGCATGGCAATTGGTTTACGCAGTATACGGAATCTAGATGCTAATATGCCAAAAGTACGCTCTACAACAGTTCGAGTAAATGACAATCTATAATTATAACCTTCTGTTTAATTGTAGTATTGTTAATTGTAGAACAACGCTTTAATATATGATCAGATAAAGGAAATGCATCATCCGCTACAAATACGAAAGGACATTCCATTGTTCTATTTTGTAAAGTTCTGTATGGTGGTATATTAAGTGAGTTCGTATTTAAACATGTTTGCAAACAAGAATTTTTTAGAACACCTCCATCAGATATACGGCCATCGCATCCTATGTCAACGTAAATGAAATTATTGGAACTGTCAACTACGGCTAAAAGGACAATACTAAATTGTCCCTTATGCTTCTATTTCAATATACTTGCTATCTATACTATCTATACAATTTGGAAATAGCAACTTTTTTTTGAAATCCATCAGCAATAACAAGCCAAGAATCTTCATCTAATGAAGTCTACAAAAAGATAAAAACCATGAAAATTAATGTTATGTAATATATCTAATAATCTTAAAAAATACCTTCAGAATTTCCATTTTAAAATTTTCCCATATTGCTTTATAACTTCAGGTATAAGTATTGATATATATGATTTTGATACTCTTGTCAAAAATTCCAACAACTTCAAGCTATCACCAGATACAAAATAACGTAATATAATCGCTAAATGTAATCTTGTTGATATACATTGCCTTATATTTGTATTTGTATTTGTAACATTTTACTAATACCTTTCCGTGAATTTCTTCAAAATTTTCATGGCTCTGGTTTCGTCGGGCTACGAGAGGGCTACAAACTGGTCTCGTTGAGCTACGAGAGGCATTAACGTATAGTGTTTTAAAAGGCGTATACTATTTTATAGCGAGCACGCAGTTGTGTCGATATTGCAGTGATTGTGGTTGTGTCGTTGTTTGTTATATCTTTTATAACTTTAGAATAATACACATTTATTCAATAATTGCATTTTATTAATTACAAAACATACAAATTAATAAGGTGTAATAAATTATGTATATTGCGTTCGTACGAAAGCGCGTTCCCTCTCATTCTGTCTGTGTGTGTATATCGTCTATATGCGTGGGTCGCATTCCATCTATATTAAATGTAGGTAACTAATCGTCCTCTATGAATATATATAACATATCACGTCCCTTAGGTTTTACAAGTTGAGGCGATCCGGTGCTCTCTTAATTCTAACCGAACGGCGAATTGGAACGTCAGTATTTTCCCGTGGAGTCTGTTTGGGTACGATTCGGGAATTTGTAGGTGGCGTCGTAGGCATACTATCTATTTCGTTTTCCGTCGGAGTTTCTTCGTCTGTAGTGGTACGTGGTGGCGAAGTTGAGATTTCGGTTCCGGTAGTATCAATTTCTTCCCCATTGGTTCTGGAACACGTAGCCGTGGTGTAGGGTTTTGTATGTGTAATCGTTGGTTCACAAGTTGGGGTGACTCTACCCGCTGATTTTAACTAGCTAACGTGGCGTCGGCATTTCCGTTGATTGCCACGGTATAATTAAAAGCGCCGTCTTTGCTAATTATTGTACCAAAAGCCCATTTCCGATTAGGTGTGTTGTAAACTCTTGTGGCGACAAATTCTCTCGGATTAAAAGTTGTCGAAGAAGCAAAAGTTGCCCTTCTGTAATCTTTCAATTGTTTCCTTAACTGGATCCGGTCTTAGTATATCTAATTTTGAACGTATTTCTCGCCCTAAAAATAGTTTTGAAGGACTTTCTCGTGTTGTAATGTTTGGTGCCCGTCTATAGGTGAATAAAAATGTTTTGAGCATTTGTTGGATGTTTCCGTTGTAACTTTGTAATGCTTTGAGAGCCTGTTTTAGTGTATAGACATATCTCTCGGCCTGTCCATTCGAAACCGGATGAAATGGTGCACACGTAATATGCTTGATATTGTATAATTTTAAAAATGTTTGGAATTCGAAACTTGTAAAAGCAGTAGCGTGTCGGAAACTAATGTTCGTGGGAATCCGTATCTTTTAAATAGTGATTCTAGGATGCTGATTACTGTATTATTGGTGGTGTTTGGAACAATAGAAACCTCTAGCCACTTTGAGCGAGAATCAACCACCAACAAAAACAAGTGTCCCATAAATGGGCCACAAAAATCTAGGTGTATCCTCTCCTATGGACTTGTTGAGTACTCCCAAAAGTGTGTTTTAACCTTATTTGGTTCCTTTGAGATTAGTAAGAAGTTTTCACAATTCTTACACAGCGTTTCAATATCTTTATTGATATTGGACCGATAAACATACGAGCGAGCCAAAGCCTTCATTTTTACCATCCCTATATGCCCATAATGTAGTTCATTTAAAACCTGCTTTTGGTATTTTTCAGGTATGTATGCCCGCATTCCCTTAAAGATACAATTATTTTGGAGAGGGTAATCGTAAGAATTGGATCCTAGAGAATAACCTAATCGTAATTTTTCATGTAACTCTCTTAATTTTGGATCGGGTTGAGTAGCCTTTTGCAATTCTTTAAACGTAATAGGTAACTTATTGATTTGTTCAAGATGAAACACAGCGGCTTCATCCACTTGACTTTCGCTACTTAAGTCGTTCGAATTTAAAGGTAATCGCGACAAACAATCCGCATTATCGTGGGCTTCTGTATTACTGTACGTAATGTTGAAATTGAATTCTTGTAAAAATAAGGCGTACCGTAAAAGCCTAGTTGCTCGTAAAACCGACAGCTTATTACTTCTTTTGAAAATATGTACTAAAGGCTGATGGTCAGTGTATAAAGTAAAGGTTCTCCCATATAAATAGTTGTAAAATTTTGAGACTCCCTAATATATTGCGAGGGCCTCCTTATCTGTGAGTAATTTTTCTCACTGTTTTGTAACGTGCGGGAGACGAACATAATCGGTCTTTCCTGACCTTCGACCAAATGAGACAATGTAGCTCCCAATCCGACTGGAGATGCGTCTACGGAAAGTATTACAGGTAAGTTAGGGTTGTAATGAACTAATAGCCTATCTGAGGTAAGTTCTTGTTTAATTCTTTGGAAACTGTCTTCCTGTAATTTTGTCCAATGAAATTTTTGGTATGTGATTTTGTAAGATCATAAAAGGGGCTTGCCAAGGTGGCTAAATGCGGACAAAATCTAGAATAGAATGCCACCATTTCCACGAATGCCTTAACATCGTGTACATTAGACGGACGTTTACATTTTAAAATTGCGTCTATCATTTCTGTGGTTTTCTTGATACCTTCGTTGTTAATGACAAACCCTAAGTATTTTACCTGATCTACATTTAACTTTATCGCGTAAAAAGGGTTTTTAAATTTTCTAAATGTTCGCTCTCATTACGACCTATAACGATGATGTCGTCATGTACGACGCATGTGTAAGATACATCTTTAATAACGCTTTCAATGTATTTTTGCCATATAGCTGGCGTGGAGCTAATTCTGTACATAAGCCGATTTACTCTATACAGCCCTAAATGAGTATTAATTGTGAGAATTTTTGAAATATCTTCCGTAACTGGAATATGTAAAAAGGCTGTGCGTACGTCTAATGTAGTGAACTTTTCTCCCCCCCATCATCTGTTTATTGACTATGCTGCTGTAGTGAGCACATAAGCGGATCGAATTATTTGGCTTCACATCTGGAGCAATCGGTGTAGCCCAATCGGATGTATGAGTTTTTATGACAATTCCTTCTTTTTCTAATCGTATTATTTCATTTTCTACGCGTTTTTGTAATGCAAAAGGCACGGACGGGTATGGCCCGTTTAAAAATTGGACTTGTATTTTCTTTTAACTGTAAGTCGTAAGTATAGTTTCGTACAGCGTTTACTTTTTCACTAAAGACATCAGAGAAATTTTTTAATAATTTATCTAATTTATCCACTCGCGCCCCATAATTGACGCGTATTTGTGTTTAACTACGTACAGTTTTAATTGATGTAGTTTTGTAACATACTGTAACTAGTGTTTCCCCTAGCGGCTTAATGATGCTCTGATCATAGCCTTTAAAAATAGTATCGGTTTCACGAATTTTGCCTGAACCTAACTTAGAGATTTTATGCAATGTTTCGTAACTGATAATGTCGGCTGCACTACCAGTATCAACCTCTATTTAAATATTTTCCTCGTTAATGTCAACCCACACTGTAAGTGGTGGATAATTATTATTACGTACTGTATATACTGGTAAAATTTTCGTATTCGTATTTTCGACACTTTTTTGTACTGAGTGTACTTCCTGAGCATTTTATTTACAAAACGTCTTGTATGTGTCCCGATTTCTTGCAAAATTTGCAACATAAATTTTTCACGCGGCATTTCGTTGAAATGTGAGAACGCTTCCCGCATTTCAAACATTTAATATTACGTTCGTTACGTGGATTTGGGTTTTGCGGAGGTGGTTTATATTTATAAGGAGTTTTATTCTGATTTCCAGAATTATTTTTACCACGCGTTGTATTCGTAGTGATATTATTTATACTAGAAGTAGATGGGGTTGGACAATTTAGAATTTCGTTCGCACCTGAGGTTGCTTTTTCTATAGCTAACGCGATTTCGATTGTTTTCTCTAAGGTGAACTCGTCCTCTTCGAAGAGGTGGTCTAGAATGGCTCTTGATCGTACACCACTAACGAAAATGTCGCGTAAAATAATATTATCTTGGTATCTTGGAACGGCTAATTTTCGTAATTGTGTTATACATTGCTGTACTGTTTCGCCTTCGCAATGTTTACGATTTATCGATGCATGACGGGCAGGAATAATTAAAGGCTTTGGATTCAGATCCTCTTTAAGTAATGATTTTAATTCTTCGAAAGTTTTCTTTTAATACGTATGAGGATACAGAAAATTCGTTAGTAACTGAAACAATTTTGGACCAATTAAGGAAATAAAACATTGTACCTGTTTGTCTACCGGCACATTCTAAATTGTGAAGAAAGCTGACAGTCTGTCCGTATATGCATCGAAATCTTCAACTGTTTCATAATAACGGTCGAACACCACTCCTGAAATTCCTGAAATACCACGTGGGTTTTGTTCTGGCCGGCTAATTGTTGAATTGTTCGGTGTCCACCCGTGTTTTGTTGATTCATTGAAATTATTAGTCTTTGCATTGTTTCCACCAATATCCTGTTTTGTTCAATTAATTCTTTCATTTTATGATTTTGAAGATTAATTTTCAAAAAAAGTTTAGACTTGCAGTAACATATGTATCAACGTGACGTTTCGTAAAATTTTTGGTTATATTAAGCGTTACGGAATTACCGTTCAACACTGGTGAATTAATACATAATTGTATTATGAATAAATCGCAACAACATTTTGAAAATAATAAATCACTTGTTAGTACTAATCATGATAAATCACCCTATCAAACGGAGATCGTGGAACTGGGTGAAACATTTTTATCTAATGCACTATCAGATGATATTATTACCGAACTTACATACGACATTGACGCACCCAGTTTAGTGCTACTTAACAATACGTCGATAAATATATTGCCAGTAGTAAAATTTCACTATTTTGACACACCTGTGTCCATTTTATTCGACAGTGGCAGCAATATTTCCGGAATTAACCATGAGTTGTTCAGTAAACTAGATAGTAAATGTCTGGAAAACACCGGAAAAAAGCTACCATTAATTCCAACAAATAAATGACAAGTTGTTACCGTTACAGACAAAAAATCAAAAGCCATTACATCACAAATCTACAACGAACTTAGCAAAAATAATACCCTATTACCATTGCACTGCTTGGTCATTGACGAGTTGGCGTACAATTTTATAGCCGGGACTGATTCGCTAGAAAAGTATTGCGCTAAGCTAGATTTTCAAAAATCTGAGCTACATTTCACAGTCGGTAACAGCAGAGAAAAAATTAGCTTTAAAAACGATCGACATATTGATACTTCTAACAACCAACCCGTGAATAGTTTAGTTAAAGTTATTAATTGCACCCAACTTCATGATAGCAACGATGCATATACAATCAATAACTCGCCCATTACTAGTACAGATGAAGGCAAATTTATCACGATTATTGATGACATTATCAAACGTGATAACGATATTGGTATACTTTCCCAAGACAGCAAACATAACCTTTTATCAGTTCTCAAATTCTACCAACCGATTTTTTCAAAAAAAAACCAGGTTGTTCTGAGAATTTCGTATGTAAATTTAAGATTAAAAAACGTGTACCATTCGCGTAAAAATGCTACCCTATCCCGTACGCTAAGTTACAAGCAGTCGAAAACGAGCGAAAAAATGATAGATTGGGATATCGTTGAAAGGGGGTACCATCAGTACGTTAACCCATTACACGTTGTGTTCAAAAAAGACGGAAGGGTCCGTTTAGTGTTGGACAGTAGAGGAGTCAACAAAATTATCACCACGGATAAGGAGGAACCGATTTCAGTCGAGTACATTCTAGCTAAGTTTGAGGGTAAACAGTATTTTTCATCAATCGACCTAACCTCCGGTTATTGGCAGGTACCACTCCATCCAGATAGCCGTAAATAAACAGGCTTTCTAATGAACGGTAAATACTACCAATTCAAACGTCTACCGTTCGGTTTGAACTTAGCTGTGGGTACTTTCCAAAAGTGCCTTGACCAAGCCTTAGGGTACAGTGTCCAAGACTTCTGTAGTGCGTTCGTCGACGACATAGTTATTTATTCAAATGATGCCGAATCACATATAGAGCATATCAGGATAGTACTAGATAAATTATCACAAGCTGGTTCTACATTCAATTTCGAGAAATGTGTCTTTTTTACCAAAGAACTCAAATTTCTGGGAGTCAGGAATACCGGTATTAAAATGGATGCCGACAAAGTTGACGCTATTGGTAAACTTGAACCACCCAATAACGTTAAGGAACTGCAATCCATATTGGGTTTATTTAACGTTTACAGGCGGTTTTTCAATAACTTTAGTTTTCTTACTTCCAGTAGAAAGAAAAAACATGACAAACATATAAACCAAAACCTTTAATATTGGGGATTTAGTCCTCCTCCGTACGAGGGGCCGTATAAAATTTCGTCTATTAAATGCCCTAACACATATACCCTAGTCTACCCGGAATCACGGCTAGTAAGGGAAACATTCAACACAATACACTTAAAAATTTTTAATCACTCGTTTGACCCATTTTATGGTCAAACTTTTCACGTCATGATTTATTATCACCTAATTATGACAATAATAAGCGTTTATTACTTTTATTTAATATACTTATTTAGTCCATTTGGGGGCAGTAATCTTGAATTTTTCTTTTAATCCTATAACTATTGTGTTACCATTTTCGTGGTTTTTAACTAAAAATAATAATAAGTAAAAACTATTAATTTGTTGCTTAATATTCACAGTTTATATGCCTAGTTGCATATTACAGTTTAAATATCTGTAACATTCCTTCATTTCATTCATGGCTCGTACTTTACGAACTTTAATGATATTAAGAAAATTTTGTTGAACATATTACGCGATTAACGACATGTATACTGTTTATTTACATGACTCTACCAGAAATTCCGTTATGCGTTATATATAATTTATACTGTACATCTAAATAAAAAAAAAAGACTGATTACTAGTAACTATATGCCAATATATTCTATTTTATTTTCCGAGTTTTGGTTAACTACTAGTGATAGGAGTTAAACCGTGATTATTCGATACGAATTTTGCGATGTTGTTCATCAATTAAGCCAAAAAGACCAAAGAACCGCACGATGGCTTCGCACCAAATATCATGGGTTTTCATGGATGGACGGACATATTGACTATAAACAATTGCAGTATATTTTACTGGATGTGATACGTACAGCTCGAATCATCTATATGTAAAGGGAGAGAAAAAGGTTAGATATCTCAGACAACTCGTTCCGACGGCAACCATTATGAACATGGAAGAAAAATTCTGTCCTAAATTGGAGTTATTAGTGACAACATACAACAGTCCTCGATGCGGGAGTCACACAAACGGATGTTGTGCCTAGCAAAATGTTATTTCTTTATATAAACATTATTGTATTATAATAACATATAATTTTATGTATTCTTGTAAATAAATATTATTTTGAGAGAAATATTGGTGTTTTAGGGAAAGGGTAAACATAAATAAAAAAGAAAAGTATATATTTTTCAAAATTTATTAACCATTGTTTTCAATATAATAATCTGAATTATTACGATAATCTAACACAAGTTGAACTATACCGGTGTTTTATTTCTTATGTGGGAAAAGTTTGGGGCAAAAATAAATAAAAGAAATGTATACATTTTTTTTTATTGATCTTCATTTTTAACATATAAAGCTGGATCGTTATAAAAATCTAACGTATTTATAAGTTTCAATTCAATAGCATGTGTTTTGCCAATTTCACCATTGTTAACAACGCCTATAATTTGCGTTGAAAATCTAATTGCGTTGAACATTCGGTCTTTTTATGTTGTCACTGGTGCGTATTTGAATTTTTACAACGCCTATAACTTGCGTTGAAAATCTAATTGCGTTGAACATTCGGTCTTTTTATGTTGTCACTGGTGCGTATTTGAATTTTTAATTAGATTGGGAATTTCCATATACACACAATAAAACAATCATGTATGCCGTGTGACGTAGTTGCTTGATCGCCAAATGTAGAATATGTACAAGTTTTAAGCAAACACACATAAAAACCGGCTATAGCCCGGTAATCAAGTCATCCGCTTCGTAAACTAAAGGACCCGAGTTCTAATCCACACACCAGATAGCATTTTATTTAATTTCTCATAAATATAGGCAACATACACAACACCGAAGGACCAACTACCAAAAATCCATGGAGGACGCCACAAAGTCTGCTCAAGTGACGTCACAAACCAAACACTGGGACATACCATCGAAGACCCATTAAAATCTGCACGAATGACGTCTTAAAAAAATAGCTAGCCGAAGTGAATAAGATTACCAAAAATTACCGAAAATTGGCCCGGGCCATTAAAAATAGCTAGCCGAAGTGAAAGACATTGCCAAAAATTGACCAAGGTCATAAAAATAGCTAGCTGAAGTGAACAACATTGCCAAAAATTGGCCCGGGCTATTACAAATAACTAGCCGAAATGAACGAGCTCGAGGGTGGAGGCAATGTTATTTCTCCATAAGATGGAGGGTAATGGGAGACAATGGCAATTTTCCATAAGGCGGAGGGCCCAGAAGCCCCCATAATACACTACTGATATGAACATATTTTTTAGTTGTTAATACAAATGAACAACGAACTCAGTTTAGACTAAATCAACCAGCACGTAGTCAATCTTTGGCAAATTTTTATGAATGTCACCTGATATAAAAGAGTTGATACGCATTGACCATTTAAATTTAGAGGAACGCGAACAACTAATCAAATTGTGTCAACAGTACGAAGAAATATTCTTCAAAGAGGGCCAAAATCTCACATTCACTAATCAAACTAAACATAGAATACAAACTAAGGACGACATACCATGTTACACTAAATCATACAGAGGCCCCTACATACACAAGGAGGAAATTCAGTCACAAATAGCAAAATTATTAGAGCAAGGTATAATTCGACTCTCAATGGTCATCCCCTATATGGATCGTACCTAAAAAAGTAGATGCCTCGAGAAAACAAAAACAGCGTATGGTCACAGATTATCGAAAATTAAACGACTATCGAAAATTAAAATTAAAGACTATAGATGACAAATACCCACTCCCTAACATTACTGAAATATTAGATCAATTAGGACGATGCATGTGCTTTACATCATTAGATTTAGCTAGCGGTTTCGACCAAATTATAGTTGATCCAAGAGACATTGAGAAGACGGCATTCACGGTAAACAATAGCCATTACAAGTACGTTAGAATGCCCTTGGAACTCAAGAACGCCCCCCCCCGACGTTCCAAAAAGTCACGGACAACGTCTTACGCGACCTTATTGGAAAAGTATGTCTAATTTATACTGATGATACTGTAGTTTTCTCGACATCGCTTCAGGAATACATTGAAAACCTCCGTAAAGTATTCCAAAAACTAAAAGACGCAAACCTTAAAATCCAATTAGATATGTCTCATTTTCTTCAAAAGGAAATTAAGTTGTCCGGGCATATAGCGTCACAAGACGGAATTGGGCCAAACCCAAAAAAATAGAGGCAATAAAAAATTACGCCTTACCTAAAACAACAAAACAAATTAAAGGATTCCTTGGACTTTTAGGGTATTACCGAAAAATTTATTTATAATTTTGTAAAAATAACGAAGCCCATGACAAAATTACTTACTAATAATAATTAGGCGAAGACGTGACCAAACCTCCACAAGATTTTATAGATGCATTTGAGACATGTAAAACTTTACCAACCAGTGACCCAATATTGCAATACCCCGACTTTTCCAATCCCTTCAATTCGACAACAAAAGCCAGTAATTTTGCTGTAAGAGCCGTACTTTCCCAGAGACCAATAGAGCACGACAAACCTATGTTTCGCCTCTCGAACACCTAATCAATCAGAGTGTAATTATGTATAGAGTGACTCTAATTATGTGTAGAGTGACAGAAATGGAATTATTAACCATTGTATGAGTATGTAAATACTTTAGACCATACCTATATGGGCGAAAATTTAATTTATTGTCAGATCATGAACCACTTAAATCAATACATCACATGAAAAACAGTAAAATAAATTGACGCGTTGGAAACTCCAGTTAGAGGAATTTGATTATCAGCCCATGTTCATCAAAGGGAAAAATAATGTAGCAGATGCAACATCTCGTATATCCGCAGTAAACATGAGTGAGTTCCCAAGCAACTATTCATTCCGCAGACTCTGACAACCATAAAAACTCAACCATAAAAAAAAATAGAGAAAGCCATTTGGTAGATTTCATGCGACTAGAATGTAGGAAAATTATCATACAATATTTTTTTGCAAATTTTGAAGAAAAGTTCAATAAACTGAAATATGCAAAAGAGCTTAAACACGCGTCTATTGAAAAGTTTATTGAACAATACAATTGTAATGTTAAGTCTCACGACTGCAGGAATAGTTTATGTGAAAAATGCACAATTCCTAAGTTTGAATTAGGAGATAATAGAGATTCTTTGACATATTTTATGTGAAGGTCCGTTCAAGAAGATAAAATTGTAAGAGGTGAGAAAAAGACTTTTAAGGTAACAAAAAAAGTTTAGATTTGAAGTAGTCAAAAATTTGAAAATTGTTTTATTTGAAGATATTTCGGCTATGAAGAAACACATACGGCATTTATAGTTACAATAAATTGAAAAAAGAACTGAAAGACAATTTACATGAAAATGAGGTGATGATACAGATAGACTTTTCAGAGAACTATACTACGAAGTATGCTAATGAAATACAGTTGACACGTTTTGTTAAGAAACAATTATTTATTCGTACAGGCGTATATTATTTGCGAAGCGGCAACAGTGATTTAAAATCAAAATCTTTTGCTACAGTAAGTGATAATTTAGATCACCCAGCACATGCCATATGGGCTCATATGAAACCAATATTAACAACAATTTTGGAAAACAAACAAATTGATACAATTCATATTTACTCTGACGGACCAACATCGCAATACCGGAGCCGTACAAATATAACTCTTTGGATACAAACACTTATTAATGATTTTCAACAAGTGACCAAATCTACTTGGACTTTTAGCGAGGCTGGGCATGGTAAGGGTCCTGTGAATGGTGTAGGAGGATACCTAAAAAGAACAGCTGACAGACATATATTGATGGGTAATGACGTTAGAACAGCCTCAGAATTCGCCGATTTGTTCAAAAACGCAGCTATCGAAGTAAAGGTAATCCCAGAAAATGACGTGATTGAGGGAAAAACCGCGTTCCAAATTCTTTGGATACTATTCCAGGTATAATGGACATCCTAAAAGTGTACTGGCAAAAAGGGTTAGATGTTTCAATACAATTATATCGATACGAATATTTTCATAAAGAGCTATAACTATCGAAGCTTTCTAGCCTTTGTAACGTAAGTGCAGGTGAACCTGAGGATGTTTTTATGCCTGCAATTGAATCTCCTGTTGACGAAGAGTCCATGATAACAGATAACTAATTGAAATTTAAGAATAGAATAAGCATTTATAAATCTATATACAACTCATCTTCCTCGGACGACGAAGATTTAATGATAATATCTCGTCGTCAGCAGATTACGGATAAACAGATTGATGTTGAAGAAAATACATCTTATGGCAAAGAAAATATACATCCAAATCTCATATCCCATGGGACATTCTTGCTTGTTAAAGTTCCTACTGAGGATCGAAATATTTGCTTCAGATATATTGCTACCTGCCAGACATGTGTCGATGACGATTGTGGAGAAATCTTAGTAACTTTTTTAAGACCTGTGCGTAATAATATCAAAAATTCAAACTGGAACCAAAGGATATACTATATATTGACTTTGAGCAAATAATAAGTATTATTCCAACACTATTGCTGAAAAAAGAAAAAAATCTAGAATATTATTATTTTGATAATAATATTGATGTTTTCGAAAAATAATAAGTTTTCTTTTTTTGTATTTTAAATATTTTTTTTTAGTTAACTTCGTGACAGAATTTATTGTTGAATTTCTTACATTACTTATATATTTTTTATATTATTTATAGTAGTTAAGTAGACTGTGATTTTAGGTCAAGATACTCAAATTGTAAGAACTGATTAAAACTTTAAGAAGATATAACTATGATTATAGAAGTTTCACGAGACTGATTTATGAAAATGTTAAAACTTAATTATTAATAGTGAGAGTAATTTTTCTTAAGAGGAAACAATATGGCAATATAAATAAATAACTTTGTTATTTAAACCGTTGTTTATAATTTAAATATTTCCTTAACTTATACCTTATGATATCAATATAATCATTTCGGCAACATTTTTGTTATTCCGGGAACGGTTGATCATTTCCGGGAATATTTTCAATAAAATACGCATAAATTGAGCTATTTTTTTAGAAAAAACATAATTTATTACATTACAGAACTTTCATTCTGTATAGTATAGACGAGTATAAATGAACAACAGTATAGATAAAGAGTCATCATTATAGCTTGCAATCTTTTTGTCATAAAACCAATCTTGAAATTTGCAACCTTGGTGATTTCAGGCCACCAGTACCTAACATACAACGGAGATCATGCATTTACACTGTAAAAACTTTACCACAATATTGTAAACTAACGACATCAGTTGTGGGACCCATTCAGTCAACTTCTCGAACATCGTGTAATTTTCAATATGCAGATGGTACAGATTATATGCCGCCCTTATATGGGGCTAGCTTCTTATCTCCTAACTATGAGCAAAATTATCAACCAATTCTGTACAATTCAGCACAATAAAATTCGTTGTTACATTTACTTAATTGGTCTTCAAACTGCCTAGCGGAGCCGGGAACCCCGGTATCAGAATGTACAACATAAATTGCAGGAGAAGAAACCTCGAAAAGTAATGACGTTAAATCTTATTATGATGGAAACGATGAGGATATTACTAAACAGCTTGTTTTCAGCATCAAATTTGGAATTTTGTAGCTTATTGTAATTAGAAAGCATAACCATATTTCCTAATAATTAAATTTTAGTTCTTTGTTAATAATATTAGCGACAGAGAAAGATATTTATTTCCAAAAACAATTATTAAACGCCATGATTAGATTATCTATTTGTTCGTGAGTGTTTTGGGGTATGCGTCAAGTATTGTTGCAGAGGCAGGAGTGGTGTTCGTTTGATGATTTGCGCAAGTTCATTAGGAAATATCACTATATGGCTTTCTTTCAGAAAATCAGTAGAGATAGAGTACGTGAAGCGTTTAATGCCCTGGTTAGAGCTGCACCGTTCTCTAGGAACGAGCGTTTTCCTGATGGGGTGTTTTACGTGAACTTGAGTAATGGGACTGTGAGTGCGTTGTTAAGTCAGGTTATGCACAGTATGCCATGATTAATTGTCATCAAAATCAAAGTAAAATCGATATTGACTCACGTACTTCATTTCTGGTAAAATAACTACCGGTTTTTTTTTTAGTTAGAAATACGGTGTTAAATTTTTTTTATATTTTAGGTATCCCCTAAATACTTTGAACCAGGAATGGAGAAATTATATGTATACAAATTAAAAAATATTGATGGTGTATGATAACTTACGGTACTATTATTTGTTCTATTTTATCATATTAACACTGGAAATATTTCCCAATTGTGGCTTTTATTTGCCAAAAGTACGAATCTTCGCTCTTAAAATGGAGGCAACTGTAAGGAACGATTGGAAAATTATACTTAGGGAAACGCTCTTAGACATACGTATATGGGTCAAACATCGTCAATTATTCTGCTATTGGAAAAAGGGGCAATCGACCAGGGATTGACTACAAACTTTTTCGTGGTTTATGTGGTAAGTCCAAATTATTATTATTAACCTTTTTGATTTCGAAAACTTTTCGGTGGGAAATATTAAAAAAATTACCAAAAAAAAAAAAATAAATAAATAAATAAATTCAAATGTTAAAAACCAGAAAAATGCTTTTTAGCAAAATTTATAGAATATTTGATTGAATTTGTTTAATAAAAGCCAAAATATCTACCCATTTTATCTTAAAAGTAGTCGAAAAATAGAATAGTTTGTATATGTCGCAGTTAAAACTCTTAACCGATCAAAAGTACTTTTAACCGATAAAAACAGACAACAGTAGTTTTGACTGGACAAGTTGGTCAAAAGTAGTTTTGTCTGATAATCATGGATTAATAGTAATTTTGACTGGAAATTAGTAGTCAAAAGAGGTTTTGACTGACGCTTTGAGTCAAAACTTCTTTTAACCACCAGAGCATCAGTCACTTTTAAATTGTTGTTCGCGCCATCTGTTGATTGTGTATGTATGTATAAAAAAGGGAATCTTTAATATACTTTAGTGTCAATAGATGGTGCTGTTGAATAATGAGTTACTTAGTCTATTCCCTGAACCGTTTGAATGTTTGTTTTTGTTTGAAAAATAGAATAGGCGTGGTATAACAGTTAGTCGTCGATTGGCTCCATCGATGTACGAATCGATTTCTGCCGGTCTTGCATCGGTAGCTTTTATTACCACCAATTTCATTTAGTTTAATTGTTACATAATGGTTTGTTCGCTTTGGTTGGTTAATTGGCAAATAATTAGTTTATAGTTTGTTCGCAACCATATCGATAACGGTTAATTCGCAATAATTAGTGATAGTTTGTTTGCAACTATATCGATGATGGTTGATTCACAATAGCTTGTGATGGTTTTGTTCGCACTGGAAACTCCGCATTGGTTTGTTCGCAATAGTTGGTTTTACGCGCAATAGTTAATTAGTCCGCAACAATTAGTATAGTTTATTCGCAACAACAGAAACTCACAATTAAATTTCGTGTTAATTAGTGTTGTTTCGCAATAATAATAGTTTGATCGCATTTCTAAACTAGTAGTGCCAATTCACATTGGCGCAAGACTATATAGAACTCAACCGAAAAAACAAATAAATTTTAATAAGGGTTATAACCTTCTTCCTTTACCTTCCAAATCTTTCTCTGACCCAATAAATATCAATAATTTAGAACGGAAGAAGGACAAATTCGGTGAGTACAGTTTCATTTTTGTAATCATTATTTTTTTGGTAAATCTCGCGATACAGTCCATTATCTTAGTTTTAGATTCGTAGAAAAATTTACATAATTTAGTTTTGAATCACCCCCCAACCAAATTGTCATAAAAACCTAGACGCGTCAACGTAAATTTGGTCCAGTCGAGACGGATTTTTAGTTTTTTCTTAGCATTTTAGATTCGAATTCATGACAATTTGGCAAAAATAAGCGAAAATATAGTTGAAATGGTTCAGACGCTTGGGTAGCGATCTTGGTGTTTATTAACAGTTAAGTAGCATTAGAGTATTACGCAATAACAAAAACATTTTATTTTGAATAAGAAATTACTCGTGGATACATACATAGTTTAAATTGTAGAGAGAACCACGCATACCACGTATACATATATATACAATACCACACAAATATACTTAACAGCTGCCGTTTTGTTTACTTTTCGTTTTGATTTATAAAATCAATAAAATACATACATAGTTTAAATTGTAGAGAGAACCACGCATACCACGTATACATATATATACAATACCACACAAATATACTTAACAGCTGCCGTTTTGTTTACTTTTCGTTTTGATTTACAAAATTATTTGAATTTTAATACATAATACAAATACAGTTATAGACACTTAAAAGTAACCAATTTAGATTTTTTCATTTTGTTAGATTTGGTATTTCAATTTTGAAATTTCGAATTAGTGACAGTAAAATGGCAGATAAATTGAAATAACAATTAAAATTACTAGCCGCTAAATGCGATACATATTATCATCGTATTAAATTTTCAGTACACGTCAACTTAATCATATTTTGAATACGTTGTAAAGATTTTCAAAAAAATTATAACGTATTTTTGCATGCATATACATACATATGTACTTTCATAGTTTGATTCGATTTGTGTACAATACATTTTAGAACATGCTCGTTTCGCATATAGATACATACACATTCGTTCATAATTAAGAATACAATGTGCATTGTTTTTCGTTCATAATTAAGAATACAATGTGCATTGTTTTTCGTTCATAATTAAGAATACAATGTGCATTGTTTTTCGTTCATAATTAAGAATACAATGTGCATATCGCGCGTTTTCTGTCTCAACCTCGTATCTGAAAAATCCCAATTTTTGGACACACAAACAAAACGTATTTAAATCTGTATCTTCATCACTATGAACTTAAGATTTATGCTAATTACACCCATTGATGTTGGCTACCTATATATATATAAATATATATAGATAAGTATATGTATAAATACAGTATTTAATATGATTTTTGTGTGTCCTAAAACATATAGTTTTTGATATACGAGGTTGAGACAGAAAACGCGCGATATACTCCCATACATATTTCAGGTTTGGATGTTTGATTATTAAGCATATTTCAATTTTATTACTTCGTAAACAAATACAGTCTGGTTGTTTTCGCATCAAATCACATAGATTTTCGGTTCTTTTGCATACGTAATTACAATCTGCGTCATTTTCGCATACAATATACACACATTTTTGGATTGTTTTGCATACGCAGTTGCAGTTGTGTCATTTCGCATAAAAATACATATCTTTTGCATTTAGTTCGCATTTAAACACAATATCGTTTGTGTCAGTTCGCATTTAGTTTCGTATTTGGTCACAATATCGTTTGTGTCATTTCGCATTTAGTTTCGCATTTGTTTCGCATTTGGTCACAATATCGTTTGGGTTATTTCGCATTTATTGTCGCATTTATTTCGCATTGGGACACAATATCGTTTGTGTCATTTCGCAATTAGTTTCGCCGTTGTTTCGCATTTGGTCAGAATATCGTTTGGGTTATTTCGCATTTATTGTCGCATTTGTTTCGCATTGGGACACAATATCGTTTGTCTCATTTCGCATTTAGTTTTGCATTTGTTTCGCATTTGGTCACAATATCGTTTGTGTCATTTCGCATTTATTTTCGCATTTACTTCGCATTAAATACAACATCGTTTATGTCACTTCGCATTCTGGAAAATTTCTTGACTAAATACAAATCTTCAGCGGGAACAAAAACCGTTTCTCTTGTAGTAGTCGAACTAATATTCAGCCCACATATTTGTTAGCAAAATTATTTTCTTATAATAGTCGCATCACTATCGTGATTCATTCTTAGGAACTTATAGCTCAGTATAGTTTAGTCGTTACCGTCAAAGTCTCTCTTAGGATAACATACCTTGTAGAAAATCCGCTTATCTTGACGAGAGATTAATGGTAACATTCGCAATAACGATTAAGTATTAAATATGGTTTTAATCGTTTTAATAGTAGTATATTTCTCTCTTGCTAATAGTTAAATATGGGTTTGATCACCTTAATAGTAGTAGTTTAGCTTTGCAAAAAATATTGATTATGACGATTGGAGAATAGTTGCTGATAGTAGTCCGATTTTATGATCAATAGAAATAATAGTTCGCTCGCGCTTTGATCCGAATTTCGCCTTTAGCTTAAACTTTCTCATAGTTGATAGAATCACGGATCAACTTCCAAATATAACTTTAGATTTATTTCAAAATTTCGAAACTTGAATTTAGCTGATGAAACATTTTATATCGCTAGTGAAATTGAAGGTATTTTGGGTAGTGAAATTTAGCTTTTCATAATAGATAGACATCACATTTCTAGTACAATAGATAATATAGTAGCTATAGATTATACGGTTGGGATTCATAATTATGGGTAGTGTTCCTAATTCGAATTCATCTCCGGTATCTCAAAGTTTCTGTTTAATTTTAGAACCGTCATTAGAAACGTTAGTATTTTTTAGCAACGCATCGTAGACATGTTTCTGGTAGATATGTAGTATAGTTACCTTAGAAGAGATCCTGGTAATTTAGGCGATTCTTATTAAATTGCACATCGATTCTTATCTTTAGAGAAAAAATTCGCTTCGTCACCTGAATTTAAATTAGCTTATCATCAAATAATTCAAGACTCCATTCCAAATTAATACGCATCATTAGTAGAAAATGATAGTTGTGAACTGCTGTGTTATTATATACCACATCACGGTGTTAAAAAGCTGGATAGTTCTTCAACACCGCTCCGATATGTCTTGGATGCTAGTTGTAAAACAACTAATTCTTATAGCTTAAATGACATTTTACTCTGTAGTCCCAAATTACAAACATTTTAGATTTCAGATAGATACACAAGTTTAGATTATTTACAATAGGGATAGTGCAGATGTCAAACAAATGTATTTACAAATTTTAGTTAGTGATGAAGATAGACGCTTTCAAAAATTCTTATGGAGATTTTTTCCACAAGAACCCTTGCAGATGTATTAGATGAATCGCGTAAGTTTTAGATTAAAATCCTCCCCATACCAGGTCATTAGAATCATTAGACAATTTAAAACTGAAACTTTGAGAATATTAGGTCTGATTTGGAATAAACAAACGAACAATTTAGCATTTAAAATAGAAATTTCGCTAACAGAATGCACTAAAAGAAACATTCTTCGACAATAGCTAGATTGTTTGATCCCCTTAGTTTAGCCGCCCCTGTTATCCTATACGCTAAATTACTCATTCAAGAATTATGGAAAAATAATATTGATTGCGATGATATTCCATCGCAAAAGATAGTTGGAAATAATTTATTTTAGAATTGCCGCTACTTACGAATTTTAGTGTACCTCGTCATATGTTAGTAACTAGAAGCATAAAAAATATATTAGTTGGTTTCGCAGATGCTTCGGTTATTTATTTACGCACTACTAATGGGGAAAATTATAGTATAGTTTTAGCTTGTGCGAAATCTAGATTTGCGCTTTTAAAAATAGTATTTCTCGTTTGGAATTATGTGCCGCACTCTTATTAGCACAACTTCTCAATTCACAGTTAGAAAATTTTCAAAACGTGTAGAAATTCACAATGTCTACGCATTTACGAACCCATCTGTAGTTCTAGATTGGATTAAATCATAGCCACATCGATAGCAAACTTATATAGCGAATAGGGTAACAAAAATTCAAAGTTTAGTTTCAAAAGATAGATTCTTTCATATTAGTGGAATAGAAAATCCAACCGATTGCGCATCGCTAGGTCTGACACCAGCAGACTTTATTCAAAATACAACTTGGTTAGTGGGGCCAAGTCGGCTAAAATTAAATGAAGGCCAATATCCGATTAGTAATAATTTAGTAGATACGAACTTCAAATCACAAGAGAAAAATGTTTCATTCGCAACAACTACCACTAGAATTAACCCTTTGTACGAATTGGTATCTAGATTTTCATCATCCTCTAAATTAGGCAATTGTATAGTTTACATTCTAAGATTTTTGAAGTTGTTGATTGGTCATAGTACAATTCACGCTGAAGATTTGGAAAAGCAGGAATCGTTTTAGTAAAATTAGTTCAACACACCACCCTTGCATTGGCCATTAGGAATTATAGAGGAAGTCTTTCCTGGAAAGGATGGACAAATTAGAATAGCGTCAGTTCACACAAAAAAATAGGACATATACGCGTCCGCTAGTAAAATTATCTCCTTTACCGGTTCAATAATATAATTAAAATCGCAAATATTTCCATTTTCGTTTTAGTAGCAATATTATTGAATTTGGTTACTTTTTTTTTTGTTTTTGTCTAGTAATTTCTCAATCAAATTAGTAGTATTAGTTTTCTTTAAATAAGTGTTTATACTGTTTTGCGAACATACAAAACTTTTATATTATAGTTAGTTTTAGAATTTCTTAATTTTTAGATCTTCATTTTAACTCACTCTGAATAGTAATTATTATAAGCAATTAATAATATGACTCATACTTACTAGATATTGCTAAAACACGTGCTGCATATTTTTTTGTTATCGTTAAATTTAGCAGAACATTGTACAATAGGCTTTTAACAATAAGCTTTTGAAATAAATTATTAGGTTACATCGGTTACGTTTGTATAATTCCCAGAATTTGGCCAAATAGGTTGATAAATTAGAATTTATATTATCGGCAGTATATGTATGTTAGTTTAACTTATTGATACCATTCATATTTATAACAGGAATTTTGATAAAATATTACGCAAAGATCCAGAATAAGATTATTAAGTAAATTACAACAGAACATCTAGATATCTTTTCTAGGATAAGAGTAAAGATCCAGTAGAATAGTCAGGCCGGTTCTGGCCCACTTTCAGTGGTGGAAGCGCTCTGTTGTAGGCGAGACGTTCGAGCGGTGCGGTGTGTGTGTGTGTGTGTTGTGGTGAGTGGGGCGGGGGTTGGCGGTAAGCGATGACGTGAGTTGCGAGTGATTGAGCGTTGCCGGGTGGGCGGGTGGCGAGGGGGTTGGTAGGCGATGACGCGCGTTGTTGTATGCATGTATGCATGACAGTAAATAATTTGATATTAGACGGTAACAGTATATCTGATATAGAAAAATACGTACAAAATATTTCAATGTTAAATAACAATCAAAAAACTACATTTTCAAATTTATTATGTAAATATCGAGACATCTTCACTGAATATCCCGGTAGATGTAAAGATATTGAATATCGTTTTAATATTATTAGTGACAAGGTGTTCCAAAAGAATCATCCGATCCCAATTTCTAAACGTGATGCTGTTAAAGAGGAAATATCAAAATTAGAGGAATGGGGTATAATACAGAAATATTCATCTCCATATTGTAATCCATTGTTAACTGTACCTAAGAAAAATGGTAAAGTCCGAGTTGTTTTGGATGCTAGGGAAATCAATACCATTATGGAGGCCGATGTTGAACGACCACCACTTATAGAAGAATTATTAGCCACTTTTCATGGTGTCAAGTTCATATCAACCCTAGATTTAGTTCAATCATTTTTACAAATTCCACTAGCTGAAGAGTGTAAAAAATATACCGCCTTTTTATTTCAAGGTCAAAATTACTGTTATACTAGAGTCCCATTTGGATTAAAAAATAGCATGGCTGCACTTAGTAAATGCCTAAATCACATTTTTGGAAAAGAAATAGATTCATTCTGTAAATTTTATGTTGATGCATTATCATATTGAGTAAAAGTTTTTCTGAACACATTGCACACATAGATTTCATTTTAAATAAATTACAAGGTGCAGGTATGACTATTAATTTAGAAAAATCTCAATTTTTTAGAAAAGAAATAAGTTACTTAGGGCATATAATTTCGACTGAAAACATTAGACCAGATCCAATTAAAATTGAAGCAGTCCAAAATTACCCACCACCCACAAGTAAAAAGGAGTTGCAATCATTTTTAGAATTCATAAATTTTTATAAAAAATATGTTGATAAGTATAGTGAACACACCAGTAAATTTAAACATCTTCTCAAAAAAGATTCTCAGTGGACATGGACTGATCAGGATCAGATAAATTTTAATAAATTAAAAAATGTCTTTTCAAATGATATTTTGCTAAATCACCCTGATTACAGTAAACCATTCTATATAAATACAGACGCTTCCGGAAAGTATGTTGCTGGACATTGTTATCAAATCAATGATGAAGGGGAAATTAAAACATTAGCTTATGTCAGTAGAATGTTGACATCACCAGAAACTCGTTACAGCATAACTGAATTGGAACTTCTTGCAGTTTGGTATACTTTGAAACGTTTATCAACATTAATTTTGGGATACCCGGTAATAGTAAACACAGATCATAGAGCACTAGAATACATAGGGAAATGTAAAAATTTAAATCCAAGATTAACTAGATGGGGATTATATATAAATCAGTTTAACATAAAAATTCAATACATCCCAGCTAAAGAAAATAAACTAGCTGATCTATTGTCTAGAATTCCTGGAAATGATGATAACAACAAACTACATTTAAATGAAATTTGTATTTTTATTAACAATCAAACTTGCAACGAACTTTTAACAAATATTAGTAAATATCAAAGAGAAGATAGTCACTTATTGAAAATAATTGAAAAATTACAAAACGCATTTTACTTGCTGCACAATGATATTTTATTTTATAGGCGTAGTATAACATCAGATATATGGTTACTTGTCATTCCAAAACAATTTGAGAATATTGTAATTAATGCTGTACACTTAGATCAAGGTCATGCGGGAGCAAATAAAATGTATCGTATGTTAAGGGGGTTAGTCCAGTTTAATAATATGTGCAGAAAAATAAAATTCTTCGCTAAATCTTGTGATTTATGTCAGCGCACAAAAGTAAGCAATTTTACCTCAGTAGGAGAATTACACCCAATAGTTGTTTCGGAACTTTTCAAATTAGTTGCAGTAGATTTGTATGGACCCTTAATTAAATGTAAAGGAGGTTTCGATCATATTTTTGTAATCTGTGACCTATTCTAAATTTGTAAAGTTGTATCCAATCCGTAAGCCGAGTGGTCGAAACTTAGCAAATAAAATTAAAGAATTTTGTAATGAATTTAAAACACCAGAAAGCATTTTATCTGACAATGGACCCTAGTTTAGAAGTAAATATTGGTGTAAAACAATGGCTGAACAGGGAATAAAAGTTTTAAAAACCACTGCATATCATCCATCCTCAAACCCTTCAGAAAGAATTATGGCCGAATTAGGAAAATATTTTTGTATGTTCTGTTCAGATAAACATTCAAAATGGATTAATTATATTAGTGATATTGAAAAATTCTTAAACACATCTGTAAATGAAACTACCGAAATGACACCCTGGGAAATAGTGTATAACGAAGAACCGCAAAATTTAATAAAATCAAAAATATCATTTCCGGAAAGTAATAGTTTAAGTTATAATCAGAAACTAGTATTATGTAGAAAAAATATTCAAACTAAAGCAGAAAAGCGAAAACTAAAATTTGACCGAAATAAAAAATTAACCCGTTTTAATGTAGGTGACCTTGTTTTAGTAAAAAATCAGATTATCAGATGCTGCAAATAAATATTTTTCAAAATTTTTCCACTTATACTTTGGCCCGTACAAGATTATTAAAGTAAATCAAAATAATACTTATCTTTTAGCCAACCCTGATAATGAAAATGAACAATTCGGATTAAGAAACGTTAGTGAACTAAAAAAGTACCATCCTCCAATATCTTGACAATAATTAAAATTTTGGTGTATATAAGTATGACGAAATCGCAATGAATTTGGAAAATCATGAACAGAGTTTCTAAAACTGATAATAAATAATACCTAAAATTTAACAGTAAAATAAAAAAATTTTTGCATATTTGAAAATTCTCAGAAAAGGTTGATTCTTGTTTTATAAAATAAAAAATTGAATTTTTGTAAAGCATTTAAATATATATTTAAAAAATAATAGTGAATGTAATAGAAAAAAAAAAATTGAAGACAGTGAAATGGCTTAGATAATAATATGTTAAAGAATTTATTGATATGAAAGTTTTATTTTGAATTAATATAAAATATATTATTTATAATATTTGATGTTTGAATGGTATTAATAATGAATTCATATGGTTAGTGATAAGAAAATTTAGATATGCAGAAGCGCTGAAAATGCGTTCGTCTATTTATGACTTTGAAACAAGCATGAGAGTTCAAATTGATGGAAAATATTAATTTTCTTGTGTATTGAGTTAAGTAATGTTGTTGTCTTCAATATAAAAGAAATATAATATATATTCATATTACATACAGTATGTACATTTAACAATGGACATATGTGTTTCACATTTTCATTTTGACTTGTAATGACTTATAACGTTTATAGCCTCTATAAATTCTGAATATTATTTGAAATAAGGCGTACTAATTGCAAAGAACGATCTGAGGGAATTCGGTATTGCATCTTTAGATGACGGCACTAAGGAGCTTTGACAGAATTCGTAGTGTAAAAACTTGAAATTTTTATGATTAATGCTTTTTCTGGATTCTGGGTGGCACACGCATTAATCCACTTATTCGAACCATGTCGACAGTCCCATCAGGCTGGCGACGCGTATGTTACCTGATGTAAAAAACTTTTAAAATTTTAAGCGGGGTTGAATTTATTAGTTTCCGTTTTGTAACTTTTGCAGGTATCTGTCGTTACGTTGGCCGTCCGGCAGATCCAACCAAGTAGATTTCACAGGGGATAATTTTTGGGGTTTTTACGGTTTTTATAACCATCGTACGTCGTGAATATAGTAGTTATCACTGCGTACAAAATTTTTGCTTATTCCTGCTGTTAGAGTCAAATTTAAAAAAAAAAAGAAAAAAAAATTTTTTTTATGTATAACCGAAATTGAATTTTATTCATTATTTTAATGAATTAATTCATTGGAGGAATCTGGCATTGTTTTGAGAAGGCGGCATCTATGAGACAGTGATCAGATTGAGTAGTAGACCAAACACTGCGTTTCGCAATAATGTATTAGAATTTAAAATGCCGCACGTTAACGTTGCTGATTTTATGAAACTTAATTTAGTGAAAATTTTAAATGCTGATGCATCGCTTAATATTAGTTTTCGTAGTTGGGATTTGTATGAATATCCTGAACTACAGCAAACGAACTAGATTTAGAGCATGTATGGAATTCTCAGTCTATCACGATACTGGATGCTCATATGCATGAAATTAAAAAAAAGCTTCAAGATGGAAGCGTGCAGTCAGATTGGGATAGATTACAAAGTTCGTCGTTTTCAGTAGGATATAAAGAACTAAAATACCTCACAGGGATTGAAGAATATCTTACATACCAAGTGTGTATCGAAAAAGCTAGAGTAGTAAGTCGTTTGCGAGTCCTGGGCGAACAGCACATAAGTTTACGTTGTAACGGTACATATACGAAGTTAAACCCAGATAATCTCTGCACGATTTGTAATCTTCAAGCTAAAGACAACTTATTTCATTTTCTGATTGAGTGCCCAATATAAAATCCTTTGCGAAATCATTACTTACAAATGTATTTTTCTACTGAAATTACTCGAAATAATTTTCGTGAAATGTTGCTTGACATTCATAGTCTCGAACAGTTAAATTCTATCTTTTACTTCGTATCTGGCGCCATCAAACTCAGATGCTTTATTGTTAATGAGTAATATGTATAAGTTCATGATAATGCTATTTGAATTCATCACTTTTGCTCTGTGTTAGATATTTAGATGCTAAGTTTTCGTTAACAGCCTAATAATATTTATGCTAATGATAATTCCCTTTTTTATTTTTATTTTATTTATTTATTTTTTTAAATTGTTTATTTACCTGTTACCTTTTTACTAATATTTTTAATTTATTTAGTTATTGCTTGAGATATATATATATATATATATATATATATATATATATATATATATATATATATATATGTATGTGTATGTATGTATATATATATATATATATATATATATATATATATATATATATATATATATGTATGTGTGTATATATGTATATATTTATTAATTGATATGGTTATTGTTTGATACTTATTTATATATGTAAATATGTTGTATTTTATGTTATGTTATGCTAAGTTACAATTGAAATTGTTGAAAAGTTTATCGTTTGTTATTTTTGTTAACATTTAATTAATTGATCTATTTTTTTTTAACTGCAAACTAAACTCCTTTGTATGAGATATTATCTTAAAACAAATAAACTATTATTATTATTATTATTAACTACAGCAAACGTACAAGCAAAGCTGGGCTGTTAAGACGACATTTAACGTTGAACGACCAAGATGGGTTGTTTTAGCTTTCCAAACTGATCGTCATAAACAAAAAGATAAAGATGCTAGTAAATTTGATCATTGTGATATTAGAGACGTAAAAGTTTATTTAAATGGTGAAACGTACCCGTGTGATAATCATAACGCTAATTTTTCAACTAATAAAACTGCTTTGCTTTATGATATGTACACCCGTTTTCAAAAATACTATTATAATAAAAATAACTGTGAACCACTTTTAGATAAAGGTAGTTATGTAAATAATGCCCCGCTTATTGTTGTTGATTGTTCTAAACAAAGTGAAGCTTTAAAGTCAACTCAAGTTGATTTGCGATTAGAGTTTGAAGCAAACAAACCTGTTCCAATTAAAACAAAAGCTTATTTGCTAGTTATTCATGATCGAATTATAAGTTATCAAGCTCTTTCTACTACTGTAACTAAAATAATTTAAGATGTATAAGTAGGTATGGGGCTACTTGGCAACGCAATGTAATTGCCTATATTCAGGAGCAGATCTTTTCTAATATTGTAATTTAAAGTAATTTAAGATGTAAATAAGAAAACTAAGAAATAAAACAGCTTTTTTTTAAAAAAAATTTTTTTTATTTAATATCCCATTCTTTATACATAATATCTCTTACAGATATGTAATCAGATAATTTTGTTGACGCTGACGGACCACCGCATGGTACATCTTTCATTCCAACCAGACAGTTCTTTCCACCTTTTTCAATGTTGTCTTGAATCCATTTTATTAATTGTCTATCCTCCTTATCATCTTGATCCAAACGGAAATTATATTCCTTTTCTTCTTTCATAGCACCAATTAATAAATTTAACAAATCAGGTCTAGCATACTGAATTTCCGCGTAAGTACACTTTTTAAGTATTTGACTAATACATTTGTCTGTACAATATTTGTCCAATAATTCCGCCAAAAATTTCGATTCCCAAGAAAAATCTTTTTTAATTTTATTAGAAAGTTGCTGCATATACAATTTTTTTATTTTAATTAAATATTCGAGGATAGCTGGTTGAACACCATATTCGACACTATACACCAACGGATCGATGTCGTTATTGATTAGTTCTGGATGTCGGCTTAAAAAAACTCGATGATGTCCAATTGACCGTCACGTATTGCTTGTAAAACATATTGTCGATAAAGTTTAATTTTCATACACAGAATTTCGGTACATAAACGCTGTTGAATGGCTTCCATTATTCAATTTTCAATAGGTATGTATTAAAATTTTTACCGCCGCAGATTAAAAAATTGAATTCGTTGTTCCTTTTCGCCTCGGCAACGTCGTCGTCGGTTAGACTTCGTTGAAAGCGTGCAGGTAATGTGATGATAACGTCTTCTAATTCTACAACCCACCGATCACCGAATTTCGTCTTGATTTTCCGTATGTCGACTTTTTTATACTTCTGCCCAACAATTAACTTTTCTAAGTTCTCAAATGGTTTACTGCACTATTTATTAACGTTATTAAATTTTTGGCTAAACATTATTCACAACAACGATGTACAACGAAAATGACAAGAAAAAAGCAAAAATTGAAAACTGATTTTTGCATTGAAATATTTCGACTTTTATAGTAATAAAATTGTTAATAGTGGGGGAAATTAATGTCTGATGTACGTACAAAATATACCTGCTGACGTAGGTCGTCTGACGTAAGTCGTTATAAAAAATATGAATGTTTTTTCTAGTGGGTACGTACAGAATATACCTGATGACGTAGGTCGATGAATGTTTTTTCTCACGAGTATGTATAGGGTACACTTGCTGATGTAAAATGTTTACATATAGGGTACACTTGTGACGTGAGTACGTGTACTATGCATATACGAGATGCATACGTAAAGTTGAGTACATATAGAGTATATGTGATGTCAGATTTTTTCTTTTGGGGGAATATGTATGTAGTATACAAGTAAAGGTATATAAATTGATCCAGTTAGTTTGAAGTTGTACAGTCCATTTTTTCAAAATCGAAGATGGAATTACATGTCCGGTAAACAAATCTCATTGTGTATTGCCGCACAGGATACAAATACACCTGATAAAGTGTCTCCGGCAATGCAAGAGACCATTCAAACGGTGTTTATATAACACAACACACATAATTTTTTTGAACGAAGGAACAGAAAAGAAGCATTTCGAGCAATATCTAGACCGGGAAAGAGAAGTGGCGCACAACATACTGGAACAATTGTTAGAAAATAAGAAAAAATCCGAGAAGCCGAGGCAAAAATTATGTGGATGCGACTGGAATGAACGTCCGGGGGAATTTTCGTCATATTGCCCTTGGCGGAATTTAAAACAAAAACTGGGAACGAACGAGTTTCCGAAAATTATATCACCGTCAGTTAAATTATGGTAATAAAATATAAATACATAATGAACTAGAATTATAAATGAATACACATAATGAATTGTTTTTAAAAAAAAATAAAAAATAAAAATTTTTTTAAATTTATATTTTGTCTTATTTTTTTTTTTTTTTTAGTATTATGTATATATAATTACTACTACAACAGCTAAAAACACAATTTGCAGCAAATATTGAAAATTTAAAAATTACTACGGCTGGGGATGAAGAAAATGAAGAAGAAGACGAAGAAAAATAACAAAAATTAATTTTATTAAAACATGTTTTTTTTTTGTGAATTGAAAGTTTATTTTATTTAAAAAACTACATTAATTTTTCTTGAGTATACGTAAATCAAAAGTTTATTTTTTAAGTATACGTAAGTTTACAATATGACGTAACATATTAAACATACTAAAATCTATATTGCTACACGGCTCTTGTGCTGTTTCTTCCAACCACTCCCACTCGAATTTATCCACGTTGTTTTGTTCTGGATTGAAATCAACGTTGATTTTTTCAGCGTCTACGTAATCCAGCAGCAACTCCAAGATATTTGGTTTAACATGTAAAATAGCATATCGAATCGCTTGGTTTACAAATTTTTCCAAACTTCTCTCCTCGAACCATTGTTTAATAAAATTTTCAAATTGTTTAGAATTAGTGTTTATAGTTAATAAATAAATATTAATCTTCTCCTCTAGATTATCCATAAGTTGTTGTTTTAAAGAGAAAATCCTCTTTAGTAGTTCTGCAGGACAGAAATCATATTCACGGATTATATTTTCCAATATATCAAATGCATCATCATCGCTAAGCATATACGAATACTGTTCCAAAATCGCTTGTATCTGCAACGAATCGTTTGCCTTAATTGCATCGTGTAAAAATTTTTTTATAATATTTTCATTTTGTTCTTTTTGAAGTTTTTCTATTTTTTGCAAAATATATTGTTTTTCTTGATCCATTTCCATTCTTTCAAAATTATCCACACACACTACTCAAAAAAAGCAACTAATTTCAATTTTCTTACAACAAGCGGTATTAATATTCTTATCCCCACTCCATATTAACTTACTCATCTCCTCCCCACCACTTTTATTTTTTTTTTAACAATTAACTTTTTTCTCTATATTGTTATGCATTTTTACCATGTTGTGAGTAGTTATATTTAAATATTTAATTCGAAGATTAATTTCTTTCATATCTTCATACATTTCTATTGATTTCTTTAACAGTGCTAATTTTCTACAAAATTCCTCCACACGATCCATATTTAAACTGCACCAAATATTTTCTCTATATTAATTTTTATAACCATATCTGATGTCTAATTATTTAAAAAATAAGAACATTTATTTAACATTAAATGTAGAAACACACATATCTTTATTACAGTAACATGAAACCGGCGGTCTGAATGTTGACAATGATAAGGAAATACGTTTATTGGTATCATATACTTTTGCACCCTTTCCATTTTTATTATTCAAATTTTCTGCCATTGTTATTGTTGTTGTAGTTAACAAACACATTGCGAGTAAAACTATTAAATACAATAATATTTATGTAAAATATTATATACCTCTTCATAATCCTTGAATTGAGTTGAAATTTGATTTGGATATTCCATTTGCATTAAATCTTTATTTTCTTCCGATGCCAAATTATAAAATGGATTTTCATATTTCTTTTTAATATTATCAGTAATGAATTGAACCAAATTACGATCAATATCATTAGTTATTGGACAAAAATTTAATCCATATAAACGGCGCATCGGGTCAACACCAGATTTTAGAATTCTTTCTATCAGATAGTTTAATAAATGTGGTCGAACAAATTCAATACTAGTCTGTATCCAGAATACAAAATAATTATCAATATCGCAAATTTTGTGTTCTGCAAATTCACAAAGGAAATCCAAAACTTCACCAGATACGTTACTTTGAATAGCAAATTCCACATTAGCCAAATCAAAATACTTTTCATATTTTTTTATTAACATTTTGATTATTTTGAAATTATTGTTATATATTGTATTTTTAATTTGCCCATCAATTAATTCACGTAATGGTCCTTTGTCCCAATAAATTGCTCTTTCATCTTTTTTATTATCATTCATTTTTAACTGTTATCGTTGCACAATAAACACAAAGTTTTCAGTAAAACTAACTTTCAGTTATCATTTTATAACACTATTTATACTCTCCTAGTATACCCTATACGTACCCATCACAAAAAGAAAACATACATTTTTTATAACATTTATAACACTTATTTTTATAACATTTATTTGATGAATTTACAAATTCTATTAAACGAAGTGGTAAATTTGATTTTCCTATCTTTAATATACGATGTCCAACTGCTAACATTTTAGAACAACTTATGCAACTACTACAACAGTTAAAGACACAATTTGCAGCAAATATTGAAAATAACAACAAAAATTAATTTTAAATGTACCTTTTATTATTTGTTAAAAAAAGTTTTTTTAAATATTAAATAACAAAACATGTTTTTGTAAATTAAAAAAATATTTTTATTTAAAATACATTTTTCTTATAATAAATTTTGGGTATTTATGAATTCGTCGTTCCATCGCCTTAATAACTGATTCAAATTCTCGATGATTTTTGCATCGAATAATTCGGTGAGCCAAGTATTGTGTGACATAAGCATTTCTTCTAAGCTTATCCATCCATATATATGTTTATTTGTTCGTCTTCTTTCAACTTGTTGAAATAATTTTGAAAAATCTCGATAAATTTCTTTAAAATTATTTTTTCTTTTTACGTCATCGGTAATTTTAAGAATCGCCAATCCATTTGTCCAAAGTTTCTGAAATTCGAGCGGGGAATCAAAAATTAATTGTAAAGTGCACAATATTAAAACATCGATTCTAATCTGATATTCAGGTGTTCTACTATCGATTTCTTCATCTGATAAAATTTTCTCTGAAAAAAGTTGTGATAATAGCTCATTTTCGTTAGAATCTTTAATTGTTAATTTTGAATGTTTGGAAGAAATTAATGCAATTTCATCATTATTACATTCCAACATCTGTAATATAATTTTAAAACACAGTTTTTAATAAATAAATTATTATCAAACGAAAACTTAAACTCAAAATTATATTACCTTATTGCTGTAGATATCTACTGGTATTGTTATCTTGTTGCACCAATAAACAAAGTTTTCAATAAAACTAACTCCCACCAGTATTTCATAACAATATTTATAATCCTCTACTATACCTCTATAAGTGCCCATACGTACATACCACATCATCGTCATCATCAACTATACGTATGCAGCGCGCATACACACATAGTATACTATACCTACTCGCGTCACAAGACGTATACCCTGTATGTACACAACAACTTACGTCAGCAGCAACAGTAGGTACTTACTCGCACCGAAAAAAAAATACATGCATACAACAACGCGCGTCATCATCCACTTATAGTAAGCAGCTCACCGCATACACACATAGTATACCTACTCGCGTCACAAGTATACCCTATATGTAAACAACAACTTACGTCAGCAGCAACAGTATGTACGTACTTGCTTCCCAAAAAAAAAAAAATACATGCATACAACAACGCGCGTCCAACCCCCGAGCGCCCCCCCTACCAACCCCCTCGCCACCCGCCCATCCGCCAACGCTCAGTCACTCGCAACTCACGTCATCGCCTACCGCCAACCCCCGCCCCACTCATCACAACACACACACACACACACACACACCGCACCGCTCGAACGTCTCGCCTACAACAGAGCGCTTCTACCACTGAAAGTGGGCCAGAACCGGCCTGACTATTCTACTAGATCCATATTATATATAATACCTAGGGGCTTGTGCACATAAAGATTTGACGGGAAAAACGAAATAAATTTACCAAACGTAAATTAGATAATATAACTAATAGTAACACACAGAGACACTATAGAAAAAAAGCCGTTTATTAAAATTTATTTATTATCCTAGAGTTAAATTTTAAATTTGACGTTGATTTTGTTAATGGCAGATGAGATAATTTTAACACAAGTGATGCGATATCTGTTGTATACATATAAGAGATACATGAATACATGATATACATATATGTACATATTTTTTTTATAAACATAAAAATATAATTTCGATTTGAATTATAATTAAATTGTAAATCTATAATAAAGTTAAATAAACTAAAAATTATAAACGGGTACGAGTATATAATAAAATCACCTGTATAGAACGCAGTCTTCGAAATACACAAAAAATGAAATATTATTTCGAGGACATTGGTTTCGTATGTTCATAGATAATTGTATGTTCTCAAAGTCTACACTGCATCGACAGTGTGTATTTGAGGATATCCCTTAAAATCCACATTACGTACAAAATCTTATGGGGATGGTCCGTAGAACAGCCAAATGTCCCGGAAGTATTCTACATTACGATTGAAAAAAGTCCTGGTAGTATACTTTGGTATACTTCGTACATATATACATATACATACATGCATATTATATATATATATATATATATATTTATATATATATATATATATATATATATATATATATATATATATATATATATATATATATATATATATATATGTATATATATGTATATACACGGCCATCTAATACACAAGCATTAAAAGAAATATTTTATCCAAAAAAGGGTACATCTACCATAGCTTATTCTCGTTTGTAACGTTGGGCATTAACACTATCAAAGTTTTGTTTTGATTTTCAACACAGGCCTGCAAGAAAAATGAAGCGCGTAGATGCGTTGAGTAAGTTACCAATTAAAAATTCTATAGAAGTAAACTCAGACGCAATAGGAAATATTAAGCACATAGTGACGTATATAGTTTAGAAGTAAAACTTAAGGGTATACACAATGAAATAACAAATGATTTTATGTTAAATAAAGTTTATGTCTATGTAAAAAACGGGCGGGCGCGTAAATCATGTAAACAGTGGTCTGAGCCACTAAAATATTATTATAATTTAAGAAATAATTTGAGGATTGAACACGGATGCCTATATTTTAATAATAGTATTGTAATTCTAGATAATTTAAAGAATTAATTTTGTCAAAACTACATAATAGCCATGAAGGTGTTGTTTGAATGAAAATGTTAGCCCGCGGAATTTTTTGGTGGAAAAATTTAAATAAAGACATAAAACAAAAAGTTAAATTGTGTCCAGTCTGTTCAGTAATTCAAAGAAGTACCAGGAAGTGCTCACATCTAAATAGCCAATACCTGATTTTCCATTTCAGCGAGTTCACTTAGATAATAATAATTATTATTTTGATTATAATCAAAATAGATTCGACAATCTCAACAATTTTTTTTTTAAGAAGAGAAAAGTATTCTACAAAAATCATTTTAAAGAATACTTTAAATGGACTCCTGCAAAAATTGTAAAATAGTGAATATGTATACATTATAAATATTAGAAGTAACATTAGGACAGTTCACGTAAATCAATTGAAACTTTCAACTTTATCAGAGAATGGCATCCAGTACCCCAATCAATGACAGAAATTGTAACTGATAATCTGGACCAAAATGCGTCATCAGAAAAATACATATATAATACGTTACCTGAAACGAAACCAGTGACAGACATTCAGAGATCAGACTCGGTTCTATGAACATTGTTCTTACCGATCGCTTATCTGAATATTTTTGCTGGAGTTTCTTATTTATACGTGAAGTGTATACTGTGTACATATTGGTTCAGTTATAGGTTCCATTATTGCACAGTGAAATTATTGTTTATTTTTAACTTTACTAATAATTTTCAAAAATTTCTGTTACAGGAGTAAAGAAGCTTAGAAACAACAACACTGTCTACAAGTGACAAATAATCAACGGGAACAAGTTGCGATTCACTGCAGTAAGGATCGACAAGAAGACCGTTCGGCTGGTGACAGTCGAACAGAAGAAAGAACAGCCATTCTGGGCTTCGGACAGGATGGAGACGGATCCATGCCAGTTCGGATTTGAAATCTCCAAGAAGACAAGGAAAAGGCCACCGTCGCCTCCTGTTCCCGCCCCACTAGAGCACGCAAATAAATTTGCTGCTTTCGTATTCCAGCCACCCGCCGCCGCCGCTCCGACTGTTGCTACCCAGAAGCCGGTGTCAAAACCAGCCCTCGGACCCGCTGTCGCAGCACCGCCCCCACACCCGCCGCCAGTACCAGTGCCGCCACCCCCGACGTCGGCTTCCACCAATCGTTCTGCATGAGCGTCCAAAATGACACGCGCAGCTCGTCAAGTTGTGCAAGATGGTCTGCACAAGGCCATGCACATACAAATATTCGCGGTGAGTGCTACATCTTCGTAGAGGACACGGCCGATCGGGTTAACCTTCTACGGTTTTAGAAGGCAAGGTGGATCACCACACTTGTACCCTACACGAGGAGAAACCGACGAAGGTGGTACTCCGTGGAATGCCGACGGACAGCGCCGAGAACATCAAGCAGAAATTAGGCGAGAAGTTCAGCATCATAGCTGTCTTCGAAATGAAAGGACGTTCAATGAGAAGTTATAAGGTTAACTTCGCCATTGTCTCAAATCAAGATCCCATATGTTTCATATGTATGGGAACCCGGACATACTGGGAGCGTTACAAGAAGACCGGTGGCACTACGACACGCGTTCCAAAATTGCGGCAGCCAACATCGATGCGTGAAATGCGGTGACACCTACGCCACAGAGACCTGTACAAAGACCAGGGATACTCCAGTCACCTGCGCCAACTGCTGAGAGTCACATCCGGCAAATTATCGGCAGTGTTCAGCCCTCCTGGAATACCAGCGGAGAGTGCAGTCCAGGCGCACGCCCCCGAAGCGACCTGCATTCATTCCGGCACCGGCCCCCAATTTCAATCCCTGGTTTAAGAGCGCAACACCAGCTCCTGCTCCAGTAGCTCCAGCACAGGTCCCAGTTCTGACCACTTACCGACACTTACACAACGGTGTCAACGACCGGCACCACCACCATCATCAGCTGATCCTGCCTCCACTACCGTTTCAGCTCCTGTAGTTCCTGCCACACCAGCTCAAATCCCATCCGCATCCAGTTCTGGATCATCTTCTCACGGTCGTCACAGAGCTGAATCAATTGAATTAGCTTTGTGACATCAAAACCATGATCCAGTCTGTTCGAAAATTGAACAGAAAATTATGCAGCTGTTCCGATGGCTTCCAACATACGTTTGCCGTCTATGAGTGGGCCAGCCGCTTCAATTAAGCGGTTTCGCCTCCTCAACTTCAACATCGGCGGTGGTGTTTTGATGAAGAAAGAGGAACTTCTCGCTCTACTACACACCTACAACGTTGATGCTGCAGCCATCACCGAGACAAGGCTCAAACCTCATAAATACTTTTTTGTTTCAGGCTATAAATTACACCGTAGAGACAGGAAAGACCGGCAAGGAGGAGGGGTAGCACTGCTCATCCGAAAGGGTGTCAAGCATAGTGAAATCCCCGACCTTCAAATCCAGACCGAACATGTCAGTGTGCTGATCGAGGCGACGCCAACATTCACCGTCACCGCCGCCTACACACCCCGCCAAATTGATGCGGACGATTTCGAGAAGCTCCTTGACCACAGTCCTCACACACTATCGACTGGCGACTTTAACGCGTTCCACTCAGCGTGGAATAAGGCAACGACCGACATCAACACCAACGGGAAGATATTAATGCAGCTTCTCGAAGAGACTAGAACTGAACTGCTGTTCCCGAACGGTCCCACACACTATCTGCGAGTAGAAGGACTCCTAGGTAAGACCATCGACCTAATCATCACCAAAAACATGAATACCCTTTACGGTCATATCTACACCATGCAAGGACCCGAATTTGACCACGTCCCTGTCGTTACGGACTTCTGTTTTCGTGTGAAAAAACCTAAACCCATAACGGTGCAGAATACGGACTGGAGCAAATTTAGGACTATAATAAACGAAGGTATCAATGTTCGAAAGGATACTGAAATCATTCGTGGTGTCGACACTGTCCTAGAGGAGCTGCAGCACGAAATTAGCGAAGCCAGTAAGCATTGTATCCCAACCAAACGCGTCCCCAGCGCTTACACCTATAACCCGAGTCCCGAAATCCTTGAACTTATCCGAGAACGGAACAGACAAAGACGACTATACCAGCGGACAAGACTAATACATTACAAGGACCTGCAGACGGACTTAACCAGACAGATACGTGACAAAATACGCGACGAACGCGGACGACTATTTGGCGACTATGTTGAATAGCGAATTGACTCCAACCAGGACTTTTGGCAACTAATTCGCTCGTTCAAATCACGTGACGCGACAGTACCAGCACTTAACAAAGACAATTTGCTAGTTACAGATTCTTCGGAAAAAATCCAACTAATTGCGGAATCATTCCAGGAGGCGTACCGCATCGGAGAGCAACTGCCACATCCCCGTGAAAGCGCGGGTATTGCACGAGCAGCAGCCGAAGTAACGGATGCGTCAGTCCTGCCGACTACTATCAAACCCACAACTGTGGGGGAGATCAGTAAACATATTAGGAAAGCACGGAATCGTAAGGCCCCCGGCGCCGACACCATCTCCAACCGGCACCTGAAAAAGCTGCCGAAGAAAGCTCTTCTTCAGATGAAACATATCTTCAACAGTTGTTTACTTACTGAAAGCCACTTTATTTGTATTAAATTGAGTTGTTTATTTTTAAAGGAAATTGACAATTTTTTTTAAACTGGTTTGTAAAAACCTAATAAAAAATTTCATTAAATCTTTTTTATTTTTTGTAAGTGCAACAACTGAATCGATTTTCGTCACACTGATCTTTTGTAATCCAATTTTCTCCTGTATCGATCTTTGGTTTGACGTTCTAATCGGTCCACAAGATCGTCTTTTTGGCCAGATACTGGTAATCCTACTTAACAATTGACATCGACCACATCTACGACTTCCACCTATCTTCTACCACGTGCACGAACATGCACGGAAACGGACAAACGATCCAAATACCTGTGAAATCCCAGAGTACAGAGGTAACGCAACTATCTCTATCATGTAATCTGCAGTGTGCAGTTGCGTGCAAGTTAGGCTACTTAGTAGTCACTCTCTCCGTAGCAGTGGATGAGTGTAGGTCAATCACAAGTCAATTGTGTTGGTTGCTGTTGGCACTGTAGAACCCCCACACGGAGCCACATACATGCGTTATGGTATCATACATATGTAAGCGACAGCACGGCCACCACCACTTCCAATTACTCATACAAAGACAGATCGCCGCACAAATACAAAGTAAACCCAGTGCACGTACATATTTTCTATCTCTTACTGGTTACACTGATTTCAGTAGTATAGAGATAGATATGTTGTCTCTGCTACTCTGGGAGTGAAACAGTATAAGCTCGTCCATTTGTAGCGCTTCATTCGTATATTTTCGTGCGCATGTTTACGAGGTGCGAACTGATCCAATTTTGTTTGGATTTTTCGGACAAAGACGTTCGTATTGCGCGATATATTTAAAAAAAAATATAGTGGCAAAAATGGGTTGTGAACAATTAATAATGTTAATTTCTGAAAGAAAATATTTATGGGATCAAAGGGAGCCCAATTACCATATGCGGCATGTCCACAAAAAATTGTGGGAAGAAATATCATAAGAAATGAGTCAACCTGGTAAAACTATTTTAATGTTTTAGCATAGTTTTGCAAAGAGAAATCAAAGTTAAATATATTGCAAATATTTACATGTATTTGTGGATTGTTTTTAGGCCTTTCTAATATTCCAATACAAATAAAAAATAAATAAAATTGATTTATTTTTCTGTTAGTTTAAAAGTTTGTGATATTTATTTTTAACAGCAGTTTGTTAACATGATTAAAAAATTAATTATAAGTTCATAATTGTATCGTTGTCGAATCGATTTGGTATTTTCCCATAGGTCTGAGACATTTTCTCGTAGTAAAAAGTATCCTAGATGTTGACCCAGGTAATAAGTTATTGCCACACCAAATTTCACCAACATGCGTCCAGTAGTTTTTCCGTGATGTGTGCACAGACAGACAGACAATAAATTTAAAAATCGCTGCTATATTTAAACCGATAACAATCTACAGTACCAGTACGATATTCAAAAAATATTCTCTTTATAGACACGGTCTTGTTAGTTTTATTATATGTACCTATAGATAATCAATTCAATTATTAACACTCCCGTTTATTCCGATTCCCGTAGTAAAATTTTCACCCCTGCCCGTTTTTTGAAACCATGCCTGTTGTAAGTTATTTCTAAGTTATACCTTTCGTCTGTTTATACCATTGTATTTTTTTTTTCAACGAACTTCAAAATATAGAAATACAGTTATTAATAGTGACATTAAAATTAAAAAGGAAAGGGGATATTTAATTTTGACAAAATCTGGGTAATCCATACTCTATAGGTACATTCATTCTCTAATAAATTATTTATTTATTTTTTTCACATTACAACTTTTTTATTTTCATCTAAATGTATATCCGATATATCGTCTATAGTGAATCATTGTTTACAAAGAAAGTTTTAAAAGTTTCTCTTATTTGATATGCTTGATCAGAACTTCTGTTTTGATCTCTGTTGGCAAATCGTGAATGATTTCTAGAATCAGTAGTAGGAGCAGTAGAAGATATATTCTGTGTCAGTCATTTCTTGTCAATAATTATATTGTGTAATATGCAGATACATTTCACAGTTGCCACTGCTCGTTCTGGATTCACTTCCACTGATTTTAAAAGTATTCGCCGTTTATTACTAATGATACCAAAAGCACATTCTACAGTTTGCCTGGCGAGCGACAAACGTTTATTAAAAATTACTTTGTCATATCCAAGACTTCTTTCAGGATATGGACGCATTAAGTATGATTTCAGTGGGTGCCCTTCGTCTCCAATAAGAATATAGGGTGTCCGTAACTCACTTCCAGGTAATTCTTTTTTATAATTCACTTTAAGGGCACCTCGTTCAAGTTGTTTATTTAAATTTGAGAGATCCAATATTCCACTGTCGCTTTCCTCCCTGTAAGCCCGAACATCAATACATATGAATCTATAATCAGGTCCTACTACACCTTGGAGCACAATTGAAAAGAATTTTTTATAATTATAAAGTACCCGATCGTTGCGGACATTTAATTCGGATATGTTTCCCGTCGATACATCCGACGCAATTAGCAAACTTCCATTTCCTCCAAAACTCTATTGCTATTTTATCAACTTCCACGCCACAAGAAAACGACACATGTGTATTGTATAAGGTATCCCATATTGCATGTACAATTCGTCCAGCAGTTACATCTGACATTCGAAATGAATAACCCATTGTTCTGAACGATGATCCAGTAGCTAGATACCTAAAAAAGCGAAAATGCATATATATATATATATATATATATATATATATATATATATATATATATATATATATATATATATATATATATATATAATATAGATTTATTAAGAATTAAATAAATTTAATAGATCCTATTTCATTTTCTGTATCTTATGTAAAATCAATATTCAGCATTTTCTCATCAGACCTGTAATTTATTGTAATTGTAAAATCAAATATTTTCATACCAAATAAAGAAATCGTATAGATAATTCTGCTGAATTGGATAAACGAATAAAACACGTGCATCCTTTCAAAATTGTATAAATATAATCGACTTATTCGTTTGTTCAAGACTTTTCGTTTAGAATTCGTTTGTATTCTGTAACAACGACGATTGTAAAGGAGATCATTAAAATAAAGTTTTATTTTTTAAATCCATTTTTTGAATCGAAAACATATATATATATATATATATATATATATATATATATATATATATATATATATATATATATATATATATATATACATATATATATATACATATATACATATATATATATATATATACATATATATATATATATATATATATATATATATATATATATATATATATATATATATATATATATATATGTTTTCGATTCAAAAAATGGATTTAAAAAATAAAACTTTATTTTAATGATCTCCTTTACAATCGTCGTTGTTATATATATATATATATATATATATATATATATATATATATATATATATATATATATATATATATATATATATTATATATATATATATATATATAATATATATATATCGTCGTTGTTATATATATATATATATATATATATATATATATATATATATATATAGATTTAACGAGTTGAAATTTCACATTTGTCGATTTTAGTCGTTGGAATACTTTCTTGATGTTGAATACTATATGTTCTTGCAACGATGTTGAAAAGATAATGATGTCTCCATGTAAACAAGACAGCTGGTGCCTTGTAATTCCCGGAGAACATTATCCATCACCCGTTGAAATGTAGACGGCGCATTTGTCAATCCTAAAGGCATCCTCACGTACTCAATGGCCATTTTCGACTAAAAAACTGTCTTGGGTTTAACTTGATTTGATGGAACTCATTTGCTAAGTCCAATGTCGTAAAATACATACATTTTCCAAGTTTATCGAGAATGTCGGTGATATTCGGGATTGGATAGCGATCATCAATGGTCTTCTCGTTGATTTTTCTGTAATCGACGACCAGTCGCCATTTCTGTTTTCCAGAAGCGTCGATTTTTTTGGAACTATTCAAATCGGCGATGACCACGGTGAAAAGCTCGGCCGGGTGATTCCCTGTTTGAGCATTTTGTCCAGTTTCTATTTAACTTCTTCTTTATGGATTTGTGGGTACCTGTATGATTTAGTATAAACTGGCAAATCATCCTTTGTTTTTTATCCTTTGGCAAATTATCCGGTGTTTTATTTGATTGGTGAAAGTAAGTTCTACATTATAATGAAATCAAATAATTGACTAGGGTTACCGTCAAAAGGAGTTAAATCTTTAATAGTATCGGGTAATCTTAAAGCTTCTAAATTCATTAGCTTCACTTGGTGTCATGTATTATTTGTATTATTTCTTTCTAAATCTGAACAATTATTAATATTTTCAGTATTTGTTTCGATATTTAAAAAATTAGTTTGATTAGAATTTGCTTCGGTATTTAGATTAATTGGTTCTATATTAATATTAACTAAAATAAAATGAACTTCTTCAATCGTATTAAGCGAAGTGTTTTCAGCAGTTGCGTTTACTGCGCTGGGAGTGTTGGAAGACTCTCGTTTGTGGTAAGGAGAAAATTTTTTAGACATTAAGCACTCACAAAAAGAGAAAGAATGTAAATAATGTACTTACATGCACAATATTACACCTTTCATCGCCTGTGATATTGTAACGTAATTATTATATAACTGTATCCTAAATTAATTTTGAAAAATTTTTATCAATTCAGTTCAAATTATCTTATTTTGACGCACGTGGAACAATCTATTTGTTGGTAGTTGATTCACGACTGGTGCCTGATTTATACATTCATTTTTGTTTGTGATTTAGTATGTCAGAGGTCCTCAAACCTATTTGAAGTTTTGGAATTTAATAGCTTGTTTTAGCTTTCTTTTAAGATTTACAGTGGTTTGTGCATTTCCTAGTATCGTGAAATTGAGTTTTTAAAATGTGATTCATTAAGTGTGGCGTGAATTTATACTAGCCGAATTTTGTTTGAACAGCACTGACTTTTGTCTGGTGATTTATTTTTTTTATTTGGTGTCTTACCAATTAATAGCGCCTGTGCGTTACTTCCTGTTTGTTCCGTTCTTATGTAGTTCTTATTAATTTGTTAAAAATGAATCGGAATCATTTTGGTCTCTGCTCCTTATGGAGATATTTCAAAAAGAAAAAAAGGGAAAATTGCGACCCAAGGATCTAAGCGTCTTTTTTAAAGTAATTTCTTTAAATTTCTACTTTTGCGATAAATCTAACTTACTTGTATTTCTTTCCTTTTAGGCGTATTTTGGAACTATTTAAATATGGGGCTGCTTAATTGAATTTTTCATAATTTATAATTTTGGGATTTAAACGTTTGGGTTGTTATTATTATCGTTTATTAGTTTTGGGCTTCTTATTTCATAATTTTGGATTTTTACAATTTTGACCTACCTGACAAATTCGTTTTTTTGGGATGAATTTGAGACTACTCATATTTGGAATTCATAATTGAAGTTATTCGTTTGGAAATTTTGTCAAATTTAGATTTATTATATTATGGAATTGCCTATTTGGATCACCTAAATTTCGTTCATGCATTATTTCGTGGTTGGTATCGAGAAGCACCCTTTGGTGGAGGTCGTCCCGTTGGAAGTTTCCTGGAACCGCCAACAACGCACAATCTATTGTTCGCGGAGTGTATAAATTCTGCTTGTTTAGAATCACCACTTGAAGCAAACGAATGCCGTCTGATTCAGGACTTATGGTGTTCAAGTGAGACAAACTTCATTAATTTATTTTGTAACTAATTCACCAGGTAACACGTTAAAGCTGTTTTACTTGTTTGATGTGTCAAGTTAGTTAATTTTGAGAGTTTAGATACATAATGCCTTATATTTCACTTTCGCTACTTTAATATTTAATCTGTAAACGAATTTTGTCAAAAGGGAGAGTTATTGGTATACCATAAGTCTCGTACTTAAAAATTTATATTGTCATAAAATTTATTTCCTTGTTTTGACATGTCATTTATGAGTAATGTTCTCAGTACTTTAACGATTAGCCTTATAAACCGTTCTTATCATTAATATTTTCATAATAAACGAACATACAACAATAATCGTTGACTGTTATTATCAACAGCACCAAACCCCGAATTTCAGAATGACACCGCCAAGAATTATTTCCACGGAGCTACGAGTATTCGAGGACCCCGACCTACCGACTGAGCCGGCAAGTTAAAAGTTTTGGGCAAATATTTTATTTTGTTTTATTTGGTACCACATACTTATCTATTTTATCAATTTTTCTTCGTAATATGTTGTTGCTGGATTGTGTGTTGATCCAATTGACCGTTGTCGAATAGTTGTAAAACCACTGGTCCAAGTAAGCCGCCTGGGTTGAACTCGTTACTGGTAAACCGCCAATAATTTCTTCACAATTTCACAAAAGTCCTATTTTTTTTTTTTATATAAATTGGAACACTGCTGCCGGTGGATGGCGCGGTCAGCAGTGTCCGGCGGCATCGCCAACGATGGGCATGCGCCGCCATACACACAAGAAATTAAAACACATATAAAGACAGGGACACATGAATGCAATAGACAAAGGACAAACATACACATGATAAAATTCACCGATGAGCCCTGCCATCCCAGGGCTTCATAAAGAGCGGAGAGTCCTTGGTGGCGGTACGCTAAGTACTAGCCAGAACGTCCGGTCACCAAGGACTGAAAAACCAACGATGAAACTCCCCCCGAGGTGTAAAAGGCTTCGGAGTGGAGGAAACCGACTAGAAAAAAAGATAAAGCACAAATAAATATCACAGGTAAGTATCACGGTATCACAGATAAAACTTGTTGCCTCACTGGGAAGCCACAGGCCGACCAGTGAAGCAAGAAGGAGTTAAAAGAAAATACCGCTGTAGACCCATAACAACAGGCCTACAGCGGCAAAACAAAATATCACAGATATGGAAAAACAAAATTTAACAATATAGAAGAATAACAATAAAATAGCAACAAAATATCACAGAGTGAAAAATCACAGTAAATATATCACAGCCTACCCACTGTACCCTCGGGGGCCTAGAACCGCCCAGTGGTACAGTGGGGATTGCAACAACACCGTTGGAGGCCCCATGGACCTCCAGTGGCAGAAAAACACAGAAAAAGACAAAAAACAATAACAAAAGAATTCCACGATTTGTGTCGTCCTATTTATTTATTCATTAACCAACCAGGGCCCCGTTAGCCTGCTAGCCAGCTAGCAGTTACCGCCGAGCACGACGAGGACGTGGGGTTGGATTTATGCCCGGCAAAAGTCCTATTGTGATTGTGATTGAATTTGTTATTATTATTTTTTATTTCTCATTTCAGTTGAAGATCTTTTCAGATTTCAGAAAAAGATGGAGAATTCTGCAAAATAATTTTCGAAGAGAGTTACAAAAACAAGCCAAGTCGTAAACTGGTAGCGGTAGCATATCTCAAGTACCAAAGTGGCCTTTTTTTTAGAAAACCTAGAACCATGGAAAGTAGTGTCCCATTCGTGGAAGAAGGAGAAACAGAAGATATAAATAAATCTTTTGTTGACGAAAATTCGGCATGTTCTAGTACTGCTCAAACATCAAGTTTAACTGTTGAATCGTATCATGAAGACATGTCAAGGGAATCGTCTCATGAAGACATGTCAAGGCAATCGTCTCATAAAAACAATAGTCAAGGCGATTTAATAAATTAACGAAAATCGAAGAACCTTTTTAAGAGTTCTCTCCAAAAAAATAAAGCAGCCAGACATTCAAATTATGAAGAAACGTTATTAGAAATTCAAACAAAAAAGGTAAAATATTTGGAAGACAAAGGTCAACTAAATCAAGAATATTTGTCCGGAATGATAAAATCAGAAATTTTTATCGAATTGGTAACAGCAGGTAATTCTTTTGGCGGTTGTGTAAGTTTGTTCTGCGGTGTTGAGTGTTCTCTAGTAATAACTAATTGGCAAATTCAATGTGTTGTCATTGTTCACTTAGGAGAGGATATATCACAGATGAGACAGATGAAGCCTACATATAAAAAAAGTGTGGTCCGAAAGGTGCAATAAGCTGCACTTTATACTTAATGTTTTTTATAAATTTCCAGTAATATACACCAACCTTAGGAAGTTTTGAATATCTTTACTGATTTTGGGTTTCTAAATTGTTTCAATTTTTTAATAACTTGATTGTAGCGAGTTGGAGGAAATTACGTGAGCCAGGTATTCTATTTGATTGTGTAAAGGTTTTTTTGTTATCATTTTCTATTCCTCTATCACTTTATTTATTTATTTATTTATTTATTTATTTATTTATTTATTTTATTTATTAATTTTTTTGGTTAATATTTTCTTTACTATTTTTGCTTAGAAACTAAGTAAAAGTAAAGAATCTTATACAATAACATATGGTTTACAAAAGCTTTAGCACAACGAGTTAATAAATGATATAAAAAATTCGAATTTTATTGTCATTTCTTTTGATGAAAATTTAAACAAAATTTGTCAAAAGCAGCAAATTGATATTGTTGTAAGATTTTGGGACTACGGTAAAAACGAATGTTCGTCTAGATCAGTGGTCGGCAAAGTGCGGCTCCAGAGCCGCATGTGGCTCTTTGGCTTCTTAAGTGCGGCTCTGGCACAAATATCCACGGAAGGCGCAATAATATTTTCATTTAAAAAAAAAAGAAAAAACTTGGTAAGAAAAAAATTACATCTTATTTTGATAAATTAAAATTCTTCTATAAATCGAGAACATGTATAATTTTTTGTTTAAGTTAAAAGATAGATAGGTGATTAAAATTTTACATTGTTGTAAAAATACGTAACGAACATCGAGTTTAATTTTATTAGTGTTCGTAAACGTAAACACAAACCATGTACAAGTTACCGGCTGAAATTGTTCGTATGTTTTCGGCGTACTCCGGTGTTATGCAAAGGTGTACATGCGTGCTTAACGATATGAGGAGAGATGTTCATAAAATAGCGCGCAAATACGCCTATGATATAATCTACTAGGATTACTATGATATAATCTATGCAACCAACCGTCAAGGGGTTATTGAGGACACCTGGCGGTGAAATCTTGAAGTTCAGCTTGGTTTATCTTGTCTCAGAACTATAACCCGTTATTAATTTGTAAGCGAGTGGCGTTTTAAAATTAGAGTATGGGATGAAGTAGGGGTTTTAACCAATCAATACTTAAAATAAAAAGCATGACTATAAATGGGTAGTTTGAGGGGACGAAACGCTGCACGGAGCAAGCAGGATTAGCTTAAATGAGTTACTACTTGTTTGATATTAAGACGACAATGTAATCGTTTATTGTTTCTTGAAATTTACAAATAAAAGTATGTAAAAATAAAATTAATAATATTATAACAAAATAAAATAAAATTATATAAAATATTTAGGGGGACATAAACATACAATTAATTTATAATTCGACCTTAAAATACCTTTCAATTTTACCCCTAAAGGAGAAAACAGCTTTATTTTCATAACCTGTTTCAATTATATTTTTAATTTTTTTAGTTAGCTCATTATAAGGCAAAGTTACAATTTTTCCAGGATCAAAATTATTATTATAATTATGTTTATGTAAAACGTTATAGGAATTAGGTGCAATTTTCTTTTTGAAAAGAAAGATCTAAATAATGTGGTATACGAAATTGGTTGCAGAGATTGCCCCTCAAAATGCATTGGCCAAACAAGTCAAAAATTGTCTGCCAGAATCTATCAGCATAATTATGACATCAAAAGGTAAAAAAAAAATACTACGGGATTAACGGGAGATGTGATGGATTCTGACCATAGGTTCGATTTTTTAAACATACATATTTTAGACAAAGAAAAGAATTTCAAAGACGAATCATTGGGGAAAATTTTTATATCAACTTAAACAAAACTTTCAGTTGTAATAGGCAAACAGATAGTGAGGCTATTGACAAAACTTACATGAATGTTTTTGATGCCCTGATAAATAAATAAAAATTAATTTTAAAAAAATTACATAATATGGTGATATTTCTGCTGCCAATTTCATAATGGAAATTTCTGGTAAGTTCTATTGGTGTAACCCATGTTGCAATATTTTAAAGAAAAAGGTAGTTAAAAAATTTTTCGAATTTAGGATACAATTGTAATGTGACAACCGCATTGTGCAAATGAAATGGTTTTAAATAAGTAAAATTAACAATAATGATTAAGTTTTTAGCAATAAATTTAAAAAGTTTTCTTTTATTAATAATGTTTTTATAAAAAAGGTCTTTTTCCATATAACTTGATGTGTAAAATTTCATAATTTTAATTTTACTAAAATAATGGTTTGACAAATTGAAAAATTTTTTCCTGTGTAACTTTATGTAAGTACACTTAATAATTTTTTGAATTCAAACATCACCGCCTTTTTTCTGGATGGAAGTAACATTACCTTTAATTAAAGGGAAAATGAATTTCATCAATGAGATTTTCTTTATAAATATATGCCGATTGGGCAATATACAATTTTCATTGAATTATTTAAGGATAATGAAGTTTTAAGGTTAAAAACAATTACTTGTAATTTCATGATTGAAAATTTTGGCTTCTTTAAAACTGGTTGTATTCATCTCAACCAAAATGTATGGTACCTCACAAATTCAGTAATTTTTGGATGAAATTGATTTTCCTTTCATAATTGTCTCAAAGAATAAACAATGTTAATTATAATTATATATAAAAGTTTTCGACTAATCTTCAATTTACTTTTACAATGTGAATTTAACTTGTAACAGTCGTTATTTTTCCAGCAACAATTCTCACTTGATATGATTATGCTTTATTTTTTAAGTTTTTCATTGTAATACAATTGAATTCGAGTTTTAACAATGAATTGTTATGTTTTTCCAGCAACAAGTCTAATTTAATAATAGTATCCTTTGTTCTTTAAAGTTTTTCATTGTAATACAAGTGAATTCAAGTTCTAACAATGAATTGTATTAAAATTAATTACTTGCTTCCGATTAATTAGAAGGTTTTTGTTCATCATTACATATTTAAATTAAAAAACGTGTATTTTATTTATTTTTAACAGATTTTAAATTTTTTTCGCTGATGATGTCGTACAACTACGACGAAATATTCGATATTGTATATTGTTCATTGTATGTTGAAATATACTGTTTTAATTAAATAGTCGTCATCATATTTTGAAGTATGGTCTTCTTTTTCCAACTTGCACCTGTCTTTCCTAATAAGAAGTGTTTTTTTGTGGAGCTAGGAGCCAAGTAATAAATCAAGGGGTATTTTAAGGTCGAATTATAAATTAATTGAAATAAAATTAAACAACATTTAAACGTAATAATATAAATCGATATTTGTTAAATGATAAATCTTTTTACATAAAAATATGAAACTTAAACATAATAATATTTTTATTTAAAACCAATATGGCGTCGTTATCGACTTGAATGTAATTATATAAATTTTATATGTAATAAATTGTTGGTAGCGGTTATCAATTTTACATCAAATAAAACAATAATAATTTATTTTAAAAGTGTTTTAATACTAAAATCGATCCTACACGACCACGAAGAAATCCAATAAATAATATAATTTTCCACGTGTTAAAATCAGGGACAGATAAACGAACTAACATATAATAACGAACGATCAATATTGTTTAAAATAGCGCGCGAAAGTTATCACAATCTTTATCGGGTCAGGTGACCTCAACCGCTACAGTGCGCATACTTTTTCTAAAGTAGTGGGGGTACAAATTGGCATTACAGACCAGCAGTTGCAGTGTGAACAGTTTTGTCTTCTCTACCGTGTCTGCCGTTGTCCTGTCTTATTAAAAAGTTGTATTTTTCAATCTAGCTGTACATCTTACAGGTATTTTTATACGATATTATTACACCTGCTATGTATGTTTGTGGTTCCGGTACAAAATTTGTACTCGATTTTTCAATAACTTCTATTTGTCCAAATGTTGGAAGTTTTCTTCCATTTTTGGTCATATTAAAAGTTTTGTTATTCTGATGATGGAAAAAATTATTTTTTTTTATTTTTTTTTTAGTGCAATTACCTATATATATATATATATATATATATATATATATATATATATATATATATATATATATATATAAAATTGTATTTTTTAAAAGAATATATATATATATATATATATATATATATATATATATATATATATATATATATATATATATATATAAAATTGTATTTTTATTTTCATCAATTTAATAATGATAACAATTTTGCACTGGTGGCTTTAGAAAAAAAAATATATTTGGAATATTTTTATAGGCATCCCAATTAACATGGGTACCAAAAAAAAGCAAAGAAAAACGGAAGATGAAAACCGCGAATTTAAAGTTGAGTGGACCGAGAATTTTGCGTTTATTCAAAACTTGAATGGACTTCCGACATGTCTTATTTGTAAAGAAAAATTCGCGTATAACAAGAGATCAAATTTAGAGCGATATTTTAAAAGAAAGCACGCGTCATTTAGCACTAAATATTCTACTGGTGATGCAAGGAAGAAAGCAGTTGAGGAACTTCAGAAAAGTCAAGAGTCGTCAACTTCAGTGTTTAATAACTGGATGCAATCTTCCAGCAATATTAATAGGGCAAGTTTTGTTGTTAGCCAAGAGATTGCTAAGAGAGGGAAACCGTACAAAGACGGCGAATACATAAAAAATTGTTTTATAAATGCATTCGAAGAGATATTTCGGGATTTTAAGAACAAAGCAGATATTCTGAAAAAAATTAAAGAGTTACCATTGTCTGTCAAAACCATTAAAGATAGAACAATTAAAATCTGTTCGAATATAACCACCCAGCATATCGAAGATCTGAAATTGGTTTCGGCTTTATCAATAGCAGTTGACGAGTCTTGTGACATAACTGATACACCGCAAGTTTCACTTTTTATAAGATTTATGTCTCATTCAGATCCTAAAGAAGAACTTTTAGGATTATTGCCACTCAAAGGTCAGACGCGTGGAGAAGATATCGCAAATGGTGTAATTGAGTGTATGGATAAACATCATATTCGCCTCGATAAAATTGTGTCGATTTCAACAGATGGGACCAAAAGTATGATTGGCGTAAGAAAAGGGTTTGTTGTTATTTTGAAAGAAAAAATTAATCACGAGATACTTATTTACCATTGTATCATTCACCAAGAAGCGCTTTGTGTGCAAACATTTCCGGATGAAATTTGTAAAGTTATGGAATTAGTGATTACCATTATCAACTCCATTTTAGTTAAAGCTCTTAATCATCGCCAATTCAAAGAATTTTTATTTGAATTGAAATGGAGAGTGAGTACGCTGATCTCCTGCTTCATAACAAGGTACATACGTTGGTTATCAAGAGGGAACGTTTTAAAACATTTCGCGTCCCTTTTTCCGGAGATTAAAGCATTTCTCCTTGAAAAAGGTGTTCACTATCCAGAACTAACAGACGATCAGTGGATCCAAAACTTTTATTTCATGGTAGACGTTACATCTCATCTAAATCAGCTTAATCGTAAACTACAAGGGGAAGGAAACTTAATTTTTTCGATGTTAGAAGAAGTAATGACATTCGAAAACAAATTATCCATTTTTGCTCAGGATTTTGAAAGGGAAACATTGTTTCACTTTCCGAGCCTGCTGAAACATCTCCAAGAAAATAATTCCTCTATTGATAAACACCATTTTAAGACAATAATTTTAAATATGAGGGAAGCATTTCTCAGCAGGTTTTAAGAATTTAAAAACAGCAGAGCAACTTTAGCATTTGTCAAAAATCCTCTTAATGCTACGATAACCGAGTTTAAATTTTCTCCCTTTGAAACTGACATTGGTAGCTTTGAAATACAATTGCTGGATTTAAAAAACAAGGAGACATGGTGCTCTAAATTCGAACGTCTTTGTGTTGAATTGGAAATATTGGAGAAGAAAAAATGTGATCTTAGTTCGCAACACATGTGGTCTACTTTGAATGACCTGGAGAAGGAAGACATGATCATTTTCAACGCTTGGAATAGTACTAATGACTCTTACGGTCAGCTGAAAAAAGCTCGCGTTTGCTGTTCTTTCCCTTTTCGGTTCTACATATATATGCGAACAATCTTTTGCAAGCATAAACATTATCAAGAGTAAACTGAGAAGTCGTCTTATTGATGAGAACTTGGAATCATGTCTAAAATTAAAAACAACAACATACAAACCTGACTTACTCAAACTTTCCAAGAAGATGCAAGCACATTGTTCCCATTAATAAACATTTATTAAGTATGAAATTTAGTTTTAATTAGTGTACTACTTATTTACTGTAATAAAAGTTTACTAAACAAGCAGATTTGGCTCCCAATTTTTTTTAAATTGTTGTAATGTTCATATTTGACTCTTTTGCTAATAAGTTTGCCGACCACTGGTCTAGATATTTCACATGAATGTTTTTAGTATATACTAGAGGTTCTGATCTGCTAAAAAAATGATTCAAGTTTTTATGGGTGGCCCAAACGTTTAGCAAATAATAAACAACTTGAATGTGAAATGATGGAATTTTTAAAATCTGCCTATAACGTCTTTAAAAATGTTTCGACTCGAAAAGCGGATTTTATTAGCTTTTCGGGATGTGCAGAGATTCCCTTAATATTTTGTTTAATAAGGTAGCTGAAAAATGTCAATGTTGCGGAACGAGCTTCTTAAATACTACGTGCCCTCAATAAGTTTATGGATAAAATTGTAGCGGAGGAAAAAATTCTTCAAGGTAATAGTTATACTGTCGTTTCCGAATTATTCAAAAGATAAATTACTGGATTCAGAGCTGTTATTTTTTGCATCCTTTGTGAACAAAATTGAACTATTTCTAAAGAAAACTCAATTCAATGAGCCGTTAGCTTCTTTTCTGTAGAAATTAATAATATTTTACGTAGGTTACTAGATAAGTTTTGCAATACAAAGTTTTTATAAACCCAAGATATTTGTATTTATTCTTTTTATGAAGTTTAACTCGTTACTGAACGCGCATATGCAATACAGTGTTAACTCACAAAAATACTAAAATAGACTTAGTGGTATTAAAAAATTCTACATCTAACAAGTAAAGGGCCCGAGGCCGGACCTATCGGTTTTGATGAAACTTAGATATGTTGTAGAACACTAAAAAATAAGCGACACGTATTTTTTTTTATCGGCGGAAAAACGGTTTGAAGGGGTGAAATCGCTCTCCAAAAATTGGGGTAAGAATTTAATTTTTTAAATATCTCGAAAACGGTAAAAGATGACCGTTAACTGACCTGTTTTTGCTCAATGTCCTAATATTAAGTCTAGGGGTAGTTAACTAAGGGGTGACTGTGTCGAAAAGTCGTACTACTGGGGTAGTTCAAGAAATTTTTCTTCATGGAAAGTAGTTTAAGACATTTAGAATAACGTAGAAATGAAATTTTCGAATTCAAAATTCAGTTTGAGCAACATTGGAGAGGGGGTGAATCGCCCTCTTAAATTACATACTAGATAACATACACTCATTTTTAATATTAACAGACTGACAGTGGGTAATAATCTCACAATAAGCGGTTCTGAAGTTGGACTGTCCTATGTAAGGTTTTTATAAGGTTTGTTTTTTAATGGATGTTATAGTTTTCGTTATCGAAAATTATCGATACCGAAAATAACGATATTTTCAAAATGAATGGAAACCTAATAAAAACCTTACATACGATAGTCCAACTTCAGAACCACTTATTGTGAGATTATTACCCGCTGTCAGTGTGTTAATATTAAAAATGAGTGTATGTTAACTAGTGTGTAATTTAAGAGGGTGACACCCTCTCTCCAATGTTGCTCAAACTAAATTTTGAAATCGAAAATTCCATTTCTACTTTATTTTAAATGTTTTAAACTATTTTCCATGAAGAACAGCTTCTTGAAATACCCAAGCAGTACGACTATTCGACACAGTCACCCCCTAGTTAACTACCCCCAAACTTAATTTTAGGACATTGAGCAAAAACAGGTCAATTAGATTTTCTGACGTAGATTTCAAATCTGTAAACAGGATTTTTATATTGTTTAATTTTCATCCCCTTTTTGCAAAATTAACCCCTAAATTTTAACACACAGCCACCCCTGTTGATACAATTTGAACGAATTGCATATCAATAGATAGCTCTTTAAAAAAGAGCAATACTGACGATTCAAACTTTTGCTCTATCTCTTACCGTTCTCGAGATATTTAAAAAATTAAATTTTTACCCCAATTTTTGGAGGGCGATTTCACCCCTTCAAACCCTTTTTCCGCCAATAAAAAAAAATACGTGTCGCTTATTTTTTAGTATTCTACAACATATCTAAGTTTCATCCAAATCGATAGGTCCGGCCTCGGGCCCTTTACTTAAGTGGCTATATTTTTCAATAAAATTTTTAGTAACTTAAAATTATTTCCATTGTTATTTTTAACAAAACAGATTAAAATTAATGCAATAATATTTTGCCTTTTAATAATTATTTAGCAATATAAGCTTAAGATGGTGAACCTCTTATTGCAAAATATAATAACAATATATTTCGCTACCTTGGGTTTGATTCTTACACGTGCACGATAATATAAAATTTTATTTTAAAGATATATTAATTTACTCATTGTTCTGTACAATATTGTTTTCAGTTCTGTGTCAAGTTTTTGTAAATATTCCATAAACTGAGCGAAAAAATGAGAGGTAAGCGTAGAATTTTAACTATATAAATTATTTAAGCACTGAGGTTATAATGCCTGATGTTCAATTTCTTTTGTTATATAATACAACATATAACAGAGTACTGATAATGGCATGTATTTAGTAATTGCTAATAAGTTTTACTATATCTTTATAGTGTAGTAAGCTAATTTCAAATGTTTTAAAGACAATTTATCGCTTAACGAGTTATTGAAAATTATATTAAATATTTTCATTTAATGCTTGTTTCTATATTATCAGAGTTAATATTCTATTACAAAATATTTCAAGCAAATTTAATATAGATGAAACTGTAAAAAAGTGTGTTCCATACATATCTTAACTTTGTGTTATGAAATATTACTCATAAGGTTATCCTACTTTGGAGAAAAAGTTATCAAATCAGTAATACGCAATTTTATGGGATCCTGTGAAACGTATCAAAACTTCAATTAGGGTAATTCCGGGGGAGATGGCCGTACGGGAGAGATGACCAGTCGAAAGTAGTGCGAGTTATAATTAACAGATGGCATTAATAACATTTTAGTTCAATTCATTTTGTGATCGGTGACAAGTGCCTGTGTGTTTTTTTTGTAAAAATAATTGAAAAAGTAAGTAAATTCCACATTATTTTTATAACAGGTGCATGATCTAAGATGAGGGGTTAACATATTATGTGGTTACAAAAAGGTTTTTCCAATTTCATTTGTTCTTTATGTTTTATTGTGAAGTCAATAACATTTTTCGTATTCTAACCTAAAAATGATTGTTGAAAATTGTATCATACTTTTTGAAACTGATATGGCCATCTCTCCCGGACATTTGGGATAGATGACCTTAATTTTTCAGTGAGTATGGCCAGAAAATCTTAAGTGGTATTCTAGCTTCACCGCTGCTTATTTCGAAAATATACCCGAAGTTAGAGGTTGTGACGTCACTGACCGATCTAGGATTATTTTTCTCACCATTTATATTAAATATCTTTTTCAAATGCCAAACAACTATGTGCGAAAATCTACCAGAGGAACATGGAATGAGGCAGATCTAAAAAAGGCCATGGAAGAAGTAAATAGACAGACAATGTCTGTGTACAGAGCATCAATTGTGTATGGTATACCAAGAAAAACTTTGGAAAGAAGGGTCAAATCGAACAAAAATATTAAAGGGCCAATGGGTCCATCTTGTACATTTGGTACTGAGAACGAAAAGAGACTGTGTCAACATATAAAGGATATGCAATCTAAAGGCTTTCCCCTGACTATTGATGACTTAAGAAAAATCGCTTTCAGTTTCGCTGAACAATTGTATATTAAACACAAATTCAACATGGCTAGTGAAAAGGCTGGATATGATTGGGTGCAACTATTTTTGAAAAGAAATCCTGGCATTTCTTTGAGAAAATCTACGGGAGTGTCTTATGCTAGACGCCAGGGCATGAACAAAGACGAAGTAAGAGTATATTTTGAAATGCTAGAAAGAGTTCTCAGTGAAAACGATTTGTTCGACAAACCTGGCCATGTGTTTAATATGGATGAGACAGGACTGCAGCTGAACAATCGTCCTGCACATGTTTTGGCTAAGAGAGGCTCCAAAGCTGTAGCTATGTCAACGTCAACAGAGAAAGGAGAAACAATTACAGTTATTGCCTGTTGTAATGCAGAGGGAACTTTTTTGCCACCAGCAATTATAATGAAAGGTCAGAGAAAAAAACCCGAGTTTGAAGATGGATTACCGCCTGGTTCGCGCCTTTTTATGTCGCAAAAGTCCGCTTACATTACATCTGACATTTTTTTGGAATGGATGAAGGAACAGTTTTTGCCCCGAAAACCAGCAGGAAAAGTGCTCCTATTACTTGATGGTCATTCTACCCACTGCAACTCGGTTAAGATGTTGGAGTTTGCAAATGAAAATAATATAATCTTACTGTCAATGCCAAGCCACACTTCACATTATCTGCAGCCGCTGGATGTTGCTGTTTTTAAAGCTTTAAAGACTTATTTCTACGAAGCCTGCAGGTTGTGGATAAGGCGAAATCCAGGACGACGTCTAACCAGGAATCAATTTGGTGCCTTGCTAAATGAAGGTTGGGGAAAAGCAGCCACCCCTGCGAATGCGATTTCTGCATTTAAAGCCACAGGTGTTTATCCACTGAACCCAGGAGCTATACCTGACTCTGCGTTTGATGGAAGTATAGAGCCATCTTTTGAAAGACACCAGGTTGACCATAAAGAGACAGGATCCCATAAACCAGCAACGGTTTCCGTGGTATCAGATCCAGTTCCAAGTACGTCTGGAATTCAGATGGCTTCCATAGTATTAGATCCAGTTCCAAGTACATCTGGTACTCAGATGACTTCTGTGCTATCAGATCCATTTCCAAGTACATCTGGAACTCAACCATCATCGAACAAATCCACACCGACAAGAGTATTAAATGAAGTATCACCATTGCCTAAAAAACTTAATGAAGTCCGCAAACGTGCCAAGCAGGTAAGCCTTCTATTGACATCTGAAGACCATATTGAAAAACGTAAAATAAAAGAAAAGGAAAAGACAGCAAAAGAAGATAAATGTAAGAAACCGCGGATTATAAAACAAAAACAAAAGACTGGTAGAACTAAAGAAAAAAAGACTGCCAGAAAACGTAAGAGTATTCGTCGAATCTCAGACAGCAGTTGCGATGAAATACCAATAGATTTCCGCGAATCTTCTGAAAGTGAAATAGACGAAAATGAGATGGACAACTGCAGAGGCTGCGGTGAGAACTACTATAAGACACAACTCGTCGAAGATTGGCTGCAATGTAATATATGCAAGCTTTGGGTGCACGAAAACTGCACAGAGTTCGAAGACGTGTGCTCAAATTGCGGTAATAAAAATAAACTGAAGCTCAAAGACAGAAAGAGTAAAGGAAAAAGCAAGGAAACTACTGGCCATCTCCCCCCGAGTCCTGTGGCCATCACTCCCGGACACTCCGGGTAAGATGGCCAGTCGTACTTTTTTTAAATCTGTAATAAATCTATGTTATGTTGATTTAAAGACTGTGTTCAATTAAGATTTGATAAGAAATATAAATATAGTTTTGTTTGTGATTAAAACGGTTGTTTTGTTCTACTTGGTTTCTTAGCTATCCATCCTTAAAGTTAGTAGGGCCATCTCCCCCGGACTTACCCTATATTATTTCAGTATGGCTACCGGTTCAGAGCTGCCCTCCATCGTAATAGTGGACAGTAGCTCCATTGAACTCTTAAAAAATGTAAATGAACTGTTGCCTTAAAAGGAATCCATAGAACCATTAAAAATAGATATTACCCTGCTACAATTATCGGTTACTAATGTTGACCCAGACCGTACTATAGAATTTCAAGATTCAAGATGCAGTACCATATTTTCATATCTCTCATCAACATTAGAAACAGATTAAATTCAGAACGACATTTTTCCTAAAGTTCTTGAAGACATTTCAAATATCACTACTAATTCAACACAACCAAATCTGGAAAGTGTAGGCCCACAAGACAGCCTTCAGCAACTTGATAGTACCCAAAGCACAAGAACTTTGTGACAATAAGTTACAAAATACTTCAGTAAATGATCTAGATTACTCACTTAGAATGTAAATAAACAAGATTCTAAAAAATTATATGAGGGTAGACGGAAAAAAGGAAGAAGAAAAAATACAGATCAAATCTCTTACGTTCTCCACGTAAAACTATTTGTTAAATTGTGCTAATTTCAAAAATAAAAATTTTTTTAAAAATTTTTTGGTACGCCACTGTACACTTAATTCATTTTGAGCATTTAAGAGTAACTAGTAATAAGTATAGGTGCTATTCTCCCAAAAATAAATATAATTTCATTAGTTGTCGGTCTAAATTCGAGCGTAAGCGACCATCTAATTGGTGGAGTTAATTAACAGAAACCTTTTATTTCCTATGGGTCGCCACTTCGTCCAGGTCATGTCACCCATGACCTCAGATTTAGCTAAAAAAATTTTTATTTGTTTATTTAACCATCCTAATCATCTGTACAAAATCTAAAAAATTTATCTCTAATAGTTTTCAAGTTATGAATTTTTGAAATTTAGCAAAATAGGGATAAAATGATGTTTCTGTGGTATCACTTTCGGTGACGTTATTATATTAAAAAATCCATAACTTCCATAATATTTAACATAAAGCAATAATTTTTTCATCAAAATGTTCAGAAAAGTTAGGAGATTACAGGAAAAATAAGTTTGGTTAATTATCAGTTCATGCTTCGATGTAATGCTTTGTTAGACTTAAATTTTGAGACATTTTTTAATCGATAAACAAAAAATCTTTAAAAGTGATTATTGACCAAAGGCATAGCAGTAACCGTAGTAATTTTTTTTTTTAAATTTATCCTAAAAATGTAAACTAAAATAATCTAACATTATAAAAGTTAGTTTTTCTTGGAAACTAGTTGACATAGAATAATAGTTTAAAGACCTTTTTTATGTAATTTTTTCTCCTCTTTCGGATGGTGTAAACAAAAATTTTGAATTTTGGGAAATTATTCCAAAAAGCTCGTTTTTTGAGCTTCCAAACGTCGGACGTGCCTGAAAAATATTAGCGGGTAAAAAATCATTATTTTTGTTCCAGATTATTCTAGTTTACATCTTTAGGGTAAATTTAAAAAAAAAATTACTACGTTTACTGCTATGCCTTTGATCAATAATCACTTTTAAAGATTTTTTGTTTATCGATTAAAAAATGTCTCTAAATGTAAGTCTAACAAAGCATTACATAGAAACATAAAGTGATAATTAACCAAATTTTTCCTGTAATCTCCTGACTTTTCTGAACATTTTGATGAAAAAATTATTGCTTTATATTAAATATTACAGAAGTTATGGATTTTTTAATATAATAACGTCACCGAAAGTGATACCACGGAAACATCATTTTAACCCTATTTTGCTAAATTTCAAAAATTCATAGCTTGAAAACTATTAGAGATAATTTTTTTAAATTTTGTACAGATGATTATGATGATTAAATAAGCGAATAAAAAAATTTTCAGCTAAATCTGAGGTCATGGGTGACATTTTATGTTTTTATTGGATGATTTGAAATGAAATGACCCTTATTATTCTTTGAATACGACGCTTTGGAGGTTGCAACCAATTACGTAAGGATTGTAATTAAATTATTTCGTTGCTCTGTAACTATCATTTTTTATAATTAATTTATATATTGGAAAAATCTTTGAATAGGGTAAAGTGTCAAAATTCTTTTAACTTATTTTGAAAGAATGAGTAACCCCAAGGACTTATTATTTGGAAAGATAACCGTTCCAGAGATCGATGGTTGAATTCAACATCTGCTAACAGCCAAAAGTCAATTTGTCAACTCATGGAATCACGAGATAAGTGTTATTTTCTCTTTTCCTGGTAAACCATCATCTTCCCCCGTGAAAGGATTTAGTGAATGTTCCAATCGGTTATGTAATTTTAAACTAAATTTTATGTTTTCTTACTAATGCTTTCAAACCTTTATTCTGTTTTATTTAAACTTGAATAGTTAATAATTTTACTTAATCTTTTGCTCCCAAAAACTGTACGTTTACCCTAACTGTTTGGTAAAAATAATCATTATGTAATTTTTTCTATTATGTACTATTGGCATTAGCTTATTTTGAAAATCTAAAATGAACAATGGGTTACCTAAACTAAACTGAACCAAACTAAAATTTGGTACTTTTCAAATATTTTACTAATTTAATTAACTCTTCTTATTCATAATTTTGTTACTAACAAAATTTATATATTATTGTAATGCTTTTGTGTGCCTAAATTCCCTTGGAAATTTAGCTCTTCCCTTATTTATCTCTTTTCCTGTTGTAATTACACTGATTTCTCGTTGTAAGCAACTTGAAATAGAATCATATATCTTACTCTTTTTAGATAATAAAATTCACATATACATAAAAAGAGTAAGGCATATGATTCTATTTCAATTTTGATGTTGCTTACAACGAGAAACCAGTGTATCTCTAATTACCTTTTATTGTTTTATTGAACTGTTTAATTTCCAATAGGAACTTATATTTAACTGATCTGTCTTTTTTTTTGCCTATCAATTGGTTAATTTTGACTAAAAGTTCTTTTAGTTATTTAATTCACTATGTTTTTTTGTTAAGATATGAATAATTTCCTAGTTATTTTATTATTAATAACTTATTGTTCTTTTTAATTTTTTTCAACTTTTAATGATTAAACTTCTGTACTACACTGAAATTTCTATTGAAAATTCCAACGACCTTGAGATCTAACAAAAAAAAAAAAGAGTTATAACTGAGCTAGCAAATAAATTGTGATTGAATTTAAGTAAATTTTTTTTTTTATTTCGTTATAAATTTTACCTTTCTCTAATAAAACACAGAAATAAGAAAACTTAAAGCAAATACTAATCAAGATTATATAAGTGCTAAAGGGAAAAAGGTCAGAGCAAAATAATTTTTAGCTCATTTTAATTACAACTTTTCTAGAAAATGTACAGAAAAAGTTTTCTTAGAAATATGAAAAGCTGAATTTGAAAAGTTTTGGTCTGCGGGATCATATGCAGCCAGATATGCCATGTTACAAAGATATGTTAAAGAAAGGGTTTAACCGGATAAGTATGACGAGTCGGTCCCCAAATGGGAACCTATATCGAAACTTATGTTTTCTGCACAACACTTATCATAAAGACTTGATTCGGATGGTGGATTAAACGCCATTATAGTACAATATATAAAAAGTAGAATGGACATAGAAAATACTTTGAGTCAAGAAGTGCAAAGTCAGCGTTGGAACAGAAAAAAAGCTACAATGAAACCTTTAACAGCATCTGAACTACTTGATTTTCCACGTTTAACTGAAGATCAGCTCAAGATTTTATTCACAGGCTCGTATCAGTTTTCACAGGCTGTATCTTACTTGGCCGAAATAATGGACGATCAAAATAATCTTTCAGTACGATATGTGAAATCAGCACCTAATATCATTAAAGAAGAAGTAAAATCAAGATATATAAATAGCAAAGTCTATCATATTTACATTCACTATATTTCCGATGGTAATGATTACAACAGTATTCTTCGCTATTGCTGTGATTGCCTCAACGGCAACAGTACAGTGGGATGCTGTTCACATACAGCAGCTATTATTTATTATCTGTCATATGGACGTTATTTGTCCAAAATTGTGCGTCCTGATGAAGTCTTTACTAAATTATTTCCGGCTCAAAATATTCCAGTAGTAATTAATTATAACAGTGACAATGATTAATATTTTTTGTTTCTGGTATTTTGATTAGCACTAAAAGTAATAAAAGTGGTGATAATTATAAGTATTGAACACTGGTTGTTTTTCCTTTTCTTTTTGAACAATTATTCCAACTCTTAAAAATAATTACCTATGTTCTAAAACAATTTGGTGCAACACTTCGAAAAAAAATAAAATAAAATGTGATAACAAACGCGATAAAATAAAATAAAATGGGTGACAAGGATATACTATAAGGCGTGAATCACATTTCATTTTTTTTCGAAGTGTTGCACCAACTTTTTTCTCATGCAATTTTTATGAGTAATAGTGCACATAAAGGAGCAAAATATAAATATTATTTTCATGATCGTAACTCTCAGAGAACACGGAAAAAAAATTATGATTTATTTATTTATTAATTTATATAAAAAGTTATTCCAAAAATTTAAAAAAATTATATGATATACTCTGTAATGTAACCTAAAGCCTCGCAATGCTCTCACTTCCCTAGCTTAATTAGTTTTTGAGATATATTACTTTCAATAATAGTCATGCGTACGGTTATTTTCCCCATATCTCAATGTCAAAGCAAAAGCTGGCCGCGAAATGTACATAAATTGTGTTTGTACATTAAGTCGATATTAAAACATAAGTTTCGATATAGGTTCCCATTTGGGGGCCGACTTGTCATACTTACCCGGCTAAACCCTTTCAAAAAAGAAAAGCTATACAATAAATTCAAAAAGAAATTTTACTAGAAAGTGTTTTTTATCAAATACAGAAGTGTGTAGAAAAATGCTTTTAACGACCATGAATATTAGTCAAACTTGAATTGATTTTGTACTAGAAAAATTTAGATGTCAAGAGCCAATAAATGACAAAAGAGCAATACAATCTGAAGGTAACAATACATTACCTGATACTAAATTGCAACAAATGAGAGAGTTTATTAATAGATTTTCCAGGTATACCTCCCATTACTGCCGGGAAACAACTACAGCAAATTTCTTAGCACCTCATTTAAATTTGCAATTATTGTATGGTCTCTATAAAGAAATATATATATATACCGTGAGTTTTCCGAGAGTTGCCATTCGATTTATTCCTAAAATATGCATTTAACCGAAAAAAAGTTTACACAAAAAATATTCAAAATAGAGGGGGCCATTCACAAAAAATTGTTCCAGACTTCTAGGACCTACGGTTTGTTCGGAATAGAGATTTTCTTTTTTTTCAAATGGAAACATATGTTGAGATGTTTTTTTAAAAATTAGTTTATTACTTCAAATTACCAATTATGCTTAAATGTTCATTATTTTATTTCATTTTTTTGAGAAATTGCATTTTTAAGTTTTAATTTTCAAAACCCGTGGTCAAGTTTATTTAATCGAACGCAAAAAATACGGATAATTTGCAATTTACATTCAAAACACCCAAAATAACTAGTGATGGTATGTTCGCATTAAGCTGTTACAACAAACCAAAATTTATTAATTGATACTAGACAGGTGTACTTTGTGAAAATCCATATTAAAACATGGGATCGTTGCTTTGTCATTTTTCACAGCTAAATCATAGAAAAACACGAGTCGACTTTCGGCTTTTACACCATCCTCAGGTGAAAAACATAACTAAAAATTGTTCTTTTAGGCGAAAACTATTTATAATATAAATTGGAGTAAATAATGTAGTGGTGGGGGATGTTAGAGATAGAGGCAGATATAATCACAGTAAACAAATATAAGGGAACACCCAAGTTGACCAATTTTTGATAAGACTAAAATTTTTTTGTATTATTTGCAAAGGTACTTACAGCGAGATTTATTTTAAAAACGGTTAGGTGTAATATTATTAAAAATGACTAGAGTACGTTGGGGAAAACCAGACACGTGAAACAGCGGTGAATGATAATTACCAGAAATAAAGAAAAAATATACAGGTATCTGTCTGTGTGAATTTGTCAAGATAGAGATATTTATTGATTTGCACGAAGGGTTACACCCAGCAGGTAGCTGTTTTTGTTAAACTAAAAGGTTTGTTAAATGATGTAAAATCAAAAATATTGCAAAAAGACCATTTAAATATTAATTACCAGGAATGGATAAATTTTAAATGGGTACCTATCAACTAAACTATTCGAAAACAAAACGTGAGATGCACCGTGTTACAGATTTAATAAAGGCGATTTGTTTAAATCAATTTGGTCATTTAAGATGACGTGGTTTGGGTCTTTGTTCAATTTGTTGATTTCCAGGGCTTCCAAAATGTTGAGTTTGCGGCCTTTTTTACAAATATGTAATATTTTGGGTTGTTGATCGGGTTTTACCAAATGACCTGTTTCTAGTAGATGTAAACCAAAGTTGGAAATGTGTTTCTGGGTGGTAATATGTTCCCTATATCTGGTTTCGAACGTTCCAGTTTTGAATAATAGAGATAATTATTTTTATCTGTGTAAGGTAAAAATTGGTTTATCAGGTACGTTATGGTACAGCCTATTTCATATGAAATAGTATAATGACGGGTTTTTCCCAAATTCATTTTTAAGAGTATTTATTACACTCCCACATACATTTCTTCAATTACTCTGATGATGATCGCGAGATTGAAAACGCGTTTAGTAAATTCTACTCAATTCTAGTGAAATTGACAAAGTAATTAAAACTTTAAATATTTTTAATATTTAAAATGAAATTTCACAAAGTAAACCTCTCAACAGTAAATTATTTAAAAATAAGTAAAGTTTAATGCTCATTTTTTATTAAATTACCACACTAGGAACTTTTTATCAAGTGTAAGTTATCACTAAGAACAGCTGAGTAACATTTTATTGAAATCATCCGGTATTAAAACAAGGTTACAAACAAGTTAAAGAATTAAGTGGAGTATGATTATTAGACACAGGCATAAACAAACACAAAATTGCAAATGACCAAATAAATGACGGAACCCGAAAAACATAAATTTCGCCATAATAAAAAACGCCACTTAAATAAAAAACAAATAATATAGCATAATAAATAAATATGCTATAAAAAAGGTAGATAAATTCAAACTAACCTGTTTTTTTAAGTTTTCAATTTTAATTGTAGTTTACATTTGTCCATAACATCCTCAATTACATATATTGTTTTCCCTAAAACTGATTTAATTAATTGTATAAATCGAAGTCTTTTAACTTCTTAGTATTTTTATTATTTTTAATTAATATATAGTAGCTATTCTAGAAGCAGCAATCAGCAATCTTAATGATGTTTATAGGTAATTATTTGATTTTTACGACTGTCGAGCGATCTGTGAGGTACTTGAACTTGGATTGTTTCGGGACGTATACTTGCAACGGGGCGACACACTTGATAGTATTAATATATATAAGTTGTATACTACATATATGTGCATAAGTAGTGTAGATATACTAAGTGTGTTCCATGTAGAAGACACAGACGAAGCAATGCATTTTTTTTTTCACAAAAAAAAAAAACTAATTTTTGGCAATGAAATTTAAAAGAAATTTGTCTTTTTGTGGGAAAAAATACCCTGTGTCACACAGTGTCGTCTGTGTTTTCTAAATGGAATATATTAACCATACATATTTTCAAAAAGTATAGCTACTTTGATACAAAAAAATACATTTTATGAAATACTTTCTTAAAGAAATAATTAATATGTAGTTATATATCGTGCGTACTCCTTCTCAACCTCGTATGTCAAAAACTGCATGTTTTAGGACACACAAAAAACATTAAATTACAACAATATTTTTTTTGGGATATATAAATTTCACGAAGAATTTTTTCAACCTTCTCCCAAATTGCGTGGACTAGCTAGTCCACGCAATTTGGGAGAAGGTTGAAAAAATTCTTCGTGAAAAACATTAAATATTGTACAGTAGTGATTCTTTTTATAATACACGTGCGAGAAAGTAAGAAACATATTTCGTAATCTTTTTAAGAAAGAAAGAAATATATTTTTTATTCATTTAAACATGTACTACGAATATATAATTTGTATACAGGATGTTTCATGTATTAAATATGAAATGCATTTTTAATATAAAATACATTTATTTTTTATAAAAGTATAAATTTTTAACTGATTATTAAATATTTTGCACTAAAATGTATTGCAAACAATTATTATATACATTTGTATTCTATACACATCGAAATCGCAAGTCATAGTTACCAGCCTGTATATTATGAATTTGTATTTAAAAAGAGATAGCAATATAATTGTATTTCTAGCTGATCAGGGTGTATTATAAAAAGAATCATTGCTGTATTTATATACAGTGTAAACTCTATATAACGAACTTCTATTTAACGAAAAACTCCTTAAAACGTAGAAATTGCACAGGTATGTTTGGTTTACCTTATCATCCGTATGTTGATATACTCTTTATAACGTAATAGCCACTCTCAATAGCGAAAAATACGTCATTTTTTAAGCCAAAAAAATTTTATTTCACTGACTTTAAAACAAAATAGTGATACAGAGTCGTAAATATTTCGTACGCACAAAGGGATTCTTAGAAATCCGTTTATTTGTTTGTGAAAATTGCCTAGCACATGTTTTTGCCTACTGTACTTCCGTGCTATTGTCTTATTACTGTCTTTACTTTATCATATTCTTAGTTGCTTTCAAACTTTTTAACTGTAAACATGGCGAGTAAAAGAAAGAGTTTGTGTATTGACGAAAAAGTGTCATTTAATTCAGTCAAAATTAAAACCACTTAATAAATTCGTAAGTTGTATTCGTACAATTTATTGTTTTCTTTTACTCTCCATATAACGAAAACTCTTTATAACGTAATAAAAAACCCGGTCCCTTCAATTTCGTTTTATGGAGTTTACACTGTATATACTTATCTATATGTATTTATATATGTAGGTAGTGTGGCGGGTCGGGCGCTCTCGATGATGTGGGAGGTAGATGAGGTCCGGTTGATAATGGTTGTCCCTGTACTGCCGTTATGCCGTTAAAACTTGTTGATGGATAATTAATACTTAGATTATTCGATTAATTGATCCAAAGCGTAGGTTCGTTTGAATAATTAAACGCCGATAATTTTATTTTATGTAAATTTTATTATGTTGAATTTATTAATAAACAGTTATTGCCCGCCACAATTTAATACAATTCGTCCATTTACTCTTATTACGCATTACTTTAAATTGCTTATTTTTATTAAAAGTTAATATTTTGTAGATTTGAAATTTACTATTAATTTGAAATACATTTTGGTACACATAAAATTCAAATACGTTTATATTTATCAGAAAAGATGATAATAAGAAATTAACAATTAATTTCATTATTTAATTTAAAACACGACCTTCCATTTTTATATCAAAAAACCAACAACTTTTTCAGATCTCCTAACCTACTTATTTCCCAACGCTCACCATTTCCCTCCTTTTTCAATTCATTGCTTTCTTTCTCTAAATTCGTTGAAATATTACTCCGCAACACTATTGGTTAATCACCAATCCTACGACCAACAGGCTCCGCCCCTAAGCAGTATGTGAAAGATAAGTTTAATTTCTGCAAAGGTGGCCTGATGCGAAGCTTAGAATATTCACCACTAGGTGTCACTAAGTGATAGTTTTGACACCTATTAGACATTTATAATATAAAAATTGCCACCAAATATCGCCCACACTGTTACAGTAGCCAGCATCAAAGGGTGTAATTAGCATAAATCTTAAGTTCATAATGATGAAAACACAGATTTAAATACGTTTTATTTGTGTCTTCAAAAATTGGGACTTTTCAGATACGAGGTTAAGTGAGAGTACGCGGGATATTATGTACAAATATATTAACACGTTAACGGTCATGGCGGATTTTGAAGAAAAGCTCAACTTATATGGCAATATTTATATTGCTATAAAGCTTAAATCTATAATTAATAACAATTTACAATAATTTCTATACCAAAAAGTTTAAATCTATAATCGATAACAATTTACAATATATTTAAAATATTTATCAACGACGCATAGTCAAACAAAAACCATCAGACCCATTTATTAATAATAACCTCAACGAAAAAATCACTGTCTTATAAAAGTTAATGACAAGTGTTACTACCTCCTGGGTTGTATTGTCTGCATCTTAATATGTATTTAGAAATTAACTCAAAAAAAAAAAAAAAAAAAAAACAATTTTGACATGTTTCCAAAGAGAATTACTTAAAATGTTTTTAATTGAAATAATCGAGGGGGAGGGGGACAGGATAAAAAAACGATGAAGGGACGAGCTCTCTTCTGAACCAACCGTGAAAGCGAAAACATGTTTGAAAATACATAATTTTTAACTAAGAAGTGAGTGAAAAGAATTCTTTGACCAGGTGATATCATGAAGTGCCACATTGCAATGATTAAGTTAAGTACATTGTAAAATTTAATTTGGGAAATTTATTTAAAACAGGATTGTAATAATGTAGTTAGATTTATTAATTTTTATGGTTTTACCATCTAAATTTATTTAATAATGTTATATTTATATGTAAATTTATAAAACAAACCTTGCATGTGTTAAATTAATTTTTTTGGTTTTACCATCCAATCATATTTACCAAATCAAACCAACTGCGGGAAAAAAATTATAAGATCAATATCTTTATCGGTCGTATCTTTGTTATTGATCTTACAATCATATTTGATAACGTTATAATTATATGTTTTATAAAACAAACGTTGCATATCTGTTTTTTTTTTTTAATCCTAATTTGCGTATTGGGCTAAAACCTATACGATTGAGGATATTTTACAGGCAACATTAGTTAGTAATAATGATAATTTAGGTTTGATAGATTAGTTTCGTCTGATTTATATAAAATAATTTAAATAAGTTTCCTACCATAAATTTTTTTTTAGTGTGTAATGTATTTGTTATTTACTTTGTGTCGAGTGCTAACTCTCAGGGTAACACCTTTAATCTTAATCATTTCGGTAATCACTAAGAAAATTGAGGGTGTACGCTGAGGTTTAGAACTTTCAATAAATTCTCAATTCGCTAGGTTAAATATTTTGGTTCGTCTTACAATTTTTTCATTCGTAATATAAATTTAACTAGTTTCATAACCTCATGCAACCATTTTGATATTTCCGGTTATAACTCGTTTTAGCGTGCAAATTGTATTTGGATTATTCACGTGTTCCGTTTTGGCTTCGGGCTTTGATTGAATTTATCATTTCACATTCCAAATACTTTAACCATATTAATTTGTTGACAGTAATTTAAATAAAAAAGTCGTTTAAATTTCCGTCCTAACAAACGAAGACTTCGAGGTCGGGAAATAAATTTTCCTAGGACAAGGGCCGATCTCGTTGTGTGCGTACACAACGCACTTTAATTTATTCCAAAAAACAATATTTCAAACAAGAAAAAATCCAAAAAAATCGTAAAAATAAAAAAAATAAAAAATAAAAAACAAAAAACAAATACTGTGTGAGTTTTTCGGGAGTTGCTATTCGATTTATTCCAAAAATATGTATCTAATCGAAAAAAAGTTTATAAAAAAAATATTCAAAATAGAGGGGGCCATTCAGGAAAAATTGTTCCAGACTTCTAGGACCTACGGTTTTTTCAGAATAGAAAAAAATTTTTTTTTCAAATGGAAACATATGTTGAGATGTTTTTTAAAAATTAGTTTATTACTTCAAATTACTAGTTATGCTAAAATTTTTATTATTTTGTTTCATATTTTTGAGAAATTGCAATTTTAAGTTTTAATTTTCAAAACCCGTAGCCAAGTTTATTTAATCGAATGCAAAAAATACGGATAATTTGCAATTTACATTCAAAACACCCAAAATAACTAGTGATGGTATGTTCGCATTAAGCTGTTACAATAAGACCAAATTTATTAATTAAATGCATTAATTATCAAAATAATTTTTCCTCAAATAGTAAACTTAATATTTAATAAACAGTTTATTAGATTACAACTGCAGTTGTAATATTTAATATTACACCATATTAAAGAAGTCAAAATTAGTTACGTGTGAAACTGGCATTATCTATTTCCAAAACTAACTGATGGCGGACATAGATTAGAGCACAGATATCATTTGTCAAATTTTTAAACGATTTTTTAAAAAAAAAAGTAAAATAATTGTCCAAAAAATATTTTAATACAACATTTTTCGAGACTGCCGTATATATTTTAACAATATGTCTCTAAGACATGTATTTTAAACAAATACTTATATAACCTTAATTTCTTTTCCAGTAAGAACGCCTTTAGTGAAGGTTGTTCAAAGTTCAAAATAATCGCCGATTTTATTACAATTTTAACATCTTTAAAACTTGTTCTGTATTAAAACGGTTCTCCATATTATGAAAACGACAGTATTTAATAAAGTTTTTAATAAAATTACACAAATTTTGTTTAATTACAACCACTTCCTAAATAAAATATAATAAATAAATATACTTAGTACAATTTTATTAATTCTAATTACTTTAGTGTGTAATCAAATTGCCTAATTGTTTTATTGCTTCCGAGACTACCTACTAAAGCAAATTTTTACCAAAATAAAATTTTTTACGCAAATTTTACGTTTTAGAGCTTCCTGAATAATTTTGGTTTGGTGTCTGTCCGTCTGTGTGTCACCAGTTTGCACCAAGTGACATAACTTCTGAACTATTCGATTGTTTGTAATGAAATTTTTAGAAATTATGCAGTTTGGTTCCTAGATGGTCCCCTATGAATTTAATCGAAATCGCAGTAACGGTAGCTACGTCGCTACCATGTCATTCCATTAATAAACTAAATTGCACCAAGTGGCATAACTTCTGAACTATTCAATTCATTTTTATGAAATTATCAGAAATTATGCGGTATGCTTCCTAGATGGTCCCCTACAAATTTCATTGCATTCGGAGTAATAGTATCCACGGCACTACCATGAAATCACATTAAATGTCAATATCTTATTTACTGCTAGCCCCATTTCGCTCAATTTTTATGAATCGTTTTATTTATTTTTATTAATTTATATACCTATATTAAATTACACAAAGATATATTGGGCATTAAATTTCCAAAGTGTTTTTACGAGTACGAGAAAGCTGTGTGCCACAACCTATTGGCAGCGTACAGTGGACTTTCGGAGATTGTCCAATCGCAAATTGTCCATATTTCAGTGTTAGGGATTTAAACATCGTATGTTTACGTCACACGAACATTGTATTCACAAAAATTGTGTTTGCAGTATTCGTGTGACGTAAACATGCGATGTTTAAATTCCTATCACTGCAATATTGACAATTTTTGATTGGACAATCTCCGAAAGTCACCTGTATTTTAGTATCTTACAAAACTGCGAAATTTTTTTATTTTAGTTTGTAACCAAATGATTATGGATTATTTTCTTGGTATACTTTATTTGTTGGATGACCACTTGTCATTTTATAGTTAATTATTTCGTTTTGATTATTATTTAAAATTTTTCAGGATATAAAATCAAATACATTTTTCATAGAATAAGATTGTTTATTTTTTCCGGCAAACATCGAAATTACGGTATGTCGACGTGTTCTACAATTTTCCCTCGGTGCCATTGCCGGATTTCATAGATTTTTCAATTTTTCTTCTTTCCTGATAATAAGTTGAACATAAATTTCGCATTTTAGATTTGACTTCTGGTACACCTGATATGATCATTGCTTCTACAACTTTTTTATAGGACGTTTCCCGCATGGCTCTATTTTTAAATAAAGGAGATTTTGTATTCCACAGGCATTCAAAATTTCTTAATTCCTAAATAAATTTTTTCTCGTTTCCGAATTGGAATTTTCTGTCATTTTTATTTAACTTATAAAATAATTTTCATTTAAAATTAAAAATTATACTTATTTTTAATAATTACATAATATGAAGTACTTACTCGATTTAATTACATTTCAGGAAGATATATTTTAGTTATAAATCCATATGAATACCAAAAATTGAATAAAAATTAATAAAATTTGCCTAGTTAAATAGCTGAAATTATAAATTTCTAATTTTTTTGGCCATTTTCATTTATACTAAAATAGAGTCCCTATAATAAATAGAGTCATGACATGTGTGATAAACACTGATTGGTTCCGGCATTTTCTGTCTAACGTTGGGTCAAATAAATTGAAAATAAGTTAAAAAATATTTAACAAAAACCATTTAGTTTAACTTAGAAAGAATAATTAAATTAAATTTTTTTAATTGTTCATAAATTCATAACCTATTAGCAATAATTATGTACTCAAAAATATTTACACAAACATGTGATAATTAATTTCGAAGCTTCCCGCTCTGTTTTTGAAAGAAAATGGATGACATGTCACGACTCTATTTATTATAGGGACTCTAGGTAAACCTATACGGTAAAGCCATCTATGTAGCTTAAATACAATTACCGCTTAGCTACTTTCCGTAATTATGAGGCTTGTTTGATCTAGGCGCTCTTAAACTCACCAAAATTCACTTAAATAAATCACTTTTAAGCGCGAAAGTTGTGAAATTTGAAAAAAAAAAACTTTAGATAAAAATTTTTATTTATTTTTTGTTTCTGTTGCTTTACTGAATAATTTTTATCAATAAATAAGTATACTATTCTATTTAAAAAAAGGTAAGTTTGTATCATAGCTCGAAAACTATAAGAGCTATAAAGCTCCTAATTATCGCAATTGGTTGCCCCCGTCGATATCTACAACTCTTATTTGAACAATTTTTCGATTAAATCAACGGTTTGGCTGTAATAAAAATGGCAACTCCTGAAAAACTCACACAGTATATACTTAAAAAAAAAAAAAATAAATAAAAAATAAAAAAAAGGGGAAAAATTAAATAAACCAAAACAGTTATAATTTACGTTAACTTAAAGTAAAAAATAAGTATAATTATTACATAAGGAAATTTTTTTACCGTATGTTTGCACGAGGGAAAATTTTATAAGTATTTTATAAGTGCATGCAATTAAACCTTCCGTAACTGTAATGTACGTTTCGTTCGCTTTGTACTCTATTATCTTTCCTCTTGCAAATATAACGAATTAAGATGCAAAATTGTCTTTTCCTTTATTTATAAAAAAGCTCAGATAATTGTTTTATTTCTTTATTGATTCGTTAAGATTAATTCCAACTTATTTGGTCAAATTGTCATTTATCATTCTATATTTTAAATTCTTATGAGGTTTAATATCACCTTTGTTAAAGATATAAAGTTTGTTACACATTGTATTGTACATCCTATTTCTTTGCTCTAGTTTATCATGTAATGAGTAATGACAATGACATAAGAATATTAACCCCTTTTGTAGTAGTACATAATAAAAAACTTTATTATGTGCTACTACAAAAAATTAAGGCAGCAAAAAAAATTGTTAATTTTTTAGTGATTTTTTAAGGGCTGTATTTACGTGAAAAATGATCGTATCGAGATGATAAAAAAAGATTTTGAAGCTCCAAGATTCTAGTTTTGAGATCTTCCGTTCAAAAATTTTTAGGAGTGACAGTTATCGAGCAATTCTAATAAATAACACACAAATTGAAACAATTTTTTTCTTAATTTTCAAATTTAATGGATAAAAGACGCCTAACTGTGAGAAAGGTTGAAAAAAAAATTGAATTTTCCATTCAGTTTTGTTCATTCAATTTTGCTCCTCTAATTTTTTTTCTGAAATTTTGAACAAACGGGACAAACGGTTTGAGGAAACCATTCGACAGATCGATCTGCCAATTTGCAGAGTTAAGGGAGTACATTGAGGTATAAAAATTCGTGCAAACATTAGATTCCCCAACAATATTCGTAAGGATGCGGACAGTTTTTCGCAACAAGGAAAAAAGTCCCTTTTTTACATTTTTCAGGTTAAAATTAAGGATGAAAAAAATTTTCTTTCCTGAAGTACGCGGCACAGCCTTGTAGGAAATTTATTCCAGATTCCAAAACTGCCCTTCAATTTTCTGTCGAATCACTGGTTACTGAGATATCGATGGTTAAAGCAGAAACGATCCTTTTGCATTCAAAGTTGGATATCTCCAGAACAATTTAACGTACAGAAAAATTTAAAAAAGGAAACTGAAGCTGAATAAACAGACTATCAAGTCGATATCATGGTTTTACTGTAAAATAATTTTTCAATACCATAGACCGAAAAAAAAGAGAAAAAATTTGCTAAAAATTTTTTTGTGTTATTTCTTAGAATTGCTCGATAACTGTCACTCCTAAAAATTTTGATAAAAGATCTGAAACTAGAATCTTGTAGCTTCAAAACGCTTTTTTTATAATCTCGATACGACCATTTTTCATGTAAATACAGCCACTCAAAAATCACTAAAAAATTAACAATTTTTTTTACACCCTTAATTTTATGTAGTAGTATATTTTTTTGGAATTATGTTGCTAGAATTCGAATATATTTTAAGTAACTTTTCTACTTTCAAGAAAACATCAATCACATCCTTTGTTGGGTAAAATAGACTCCCTTTATCTTGTAAGATTATAAAATTATGCAAAAATATTTTATTTTCTGTGTATAAGCCATTTATACATTGTGCGCAGTAAATTTTTTTTATTAAGAAACGTACTACGAAACCAGCTATATAAGTAACCACTTGTTCAGAATATTCTGACAATTTTACAGAATCAAACGGTACAATTAAATTGAAATTCTTGTTCCTGATCACTAATCTCACAGTTCCGGTAATTTTATGATGTAAGATTAATTTTTTTAATAACCGATCTACGATCTAATAGGCTGATATTTTCCAAAGGAATACAGTTACCGTTATGAGAATTTTTTAACTCCATGTGCATAAGAAGCTTTTTGTACATTCCTTTAAACTGCATCGATGTTGGATTGTTATTAAATCCACTGTGTGCTCTAACATTACCAAAAAAAAGTTCTAAGTGGTCCTGATTGAATTTAAAGGTGGGTAAATAATATAATTTTTCTTGTTCCACTAAATTTTTATAAATATGTAAGAGGCAGTCGATGCAAACACACAAACCAAGAATCCCAGTTTTTTTATTTGTTTTTAATAATTAATTTACCACTAGAGTCTTTTAATGAACGAAAATATTTTTTAGCATTATATAAAAAATGAAAAATATATTGTTGATTTGATTTATGTAAAGGTTTCTTGAAGCCACATTGCTTCAAATTTCTTGAATTCAATGTATCAAAAACATCGTTTATTATTTTTATAAATTTAGTAGTTGCAATTTTGAAGTATTTTTGCAGAAAATCGTAGCCTCAGCGACACTATCACTAAATAATTGTGTGGCAAACCTAACTTTCATTTTCTGATTCTGAAAAAATATATGTTGTGACCTTAATTTATTTCCTAAATGTAAATTATATAATTTGACAACGTAATCCTATTTTATAAAATTTTCCTAAACATCGACTAAACATTCCAATGATGCAAAAGTATTTCGAACTAGTTTCACCATATGGTAGGGATCTAAGAACACTGCAATATTTTCTTTTGTTCAACGGTGTAAGAAAACTGTACTGATTTGGTCAGCTTTTATGAAACAATTTAAAATCTGCAACGTGTTAATATTTGCAGGACATTCGTCACATGTCAAGGATACCACTTTTACCCCAGTTTCACAAATTTCTTTTAAGCACTGTTTCACTAAATTAGTCCTCTGCTCGCCTCGAACACCATCAACCAAAAAATAACCTAAAGGAACGTTCCAATTGTCACTGATACAGTTTAAAAGAAATACTAAACTTCTTTTGGGACTGGTTGATTATCTTCGTTTATAGTATTTCCAAAATCAACAAAACCATGAAAAATTTTCCCATCCCATTGTATATGCTTTTTAATGGCCATCTCATCCAACATTAGAGCACCGTAAATAGGATGCGTAGCATTTTTTCTTGCTTAAACTTCAAAGCTCTCAAAGCTTCCATAGTGAATACTTCCATACTTCCAATGCTCTAATACCATTTGTGTATAGTTCGTACATGCGGTAAACATGTACTAAAAGTTTGCCGAGCATACTTATACGCTGCTGAAGATGAATAAAAATGTAATGTTAACGCAAATGTTCTCAGTGCCGGTGAATACTTTTGTTTTGTGGATAATTCTTTAGATTTCATAAATTGCCTTTTTATTAAATCTGTTACTTTTTGATCGTTACTAAGAAATTAGTAAATTTAATTCGTCCTCTACTAATAGTTTTTTTTTTTTGCTTAATTGACTTTAATATATTTTGTTAATTATTTACAGTTTTCTTGTTTCTTCGTATATTTTGGTTCAGCCATTTAACTTTGCGGTTGCTTCGTTCGTAAAGAGTTTTAAATTTTGTAACCTCTTTCATAAGCTTTTCTTTTCGTGGTGACCAGTTAATTTAGCTTTTCGGTTTATCATCAACTACTTCCATTTTCATTAATGATTCAGTACCATTATCGGTGGATGTTCCAAGTGTTAAAAGATCGGAATAGTTAGACATCGAAGTAGGTGTTGAGGTAGACGATAGAGGTTTAGACGTTTTCGTACCCGATTTAGAATTATATTCACATATTTCTGAGGTAAATGGTTGATTGCAAAATATATTAGTCTCAGATGATACTGTCGCTGAATTCTGTTCATATAACCTTTTATAATTAAAAATATCTAGATCCGTCTGAGTTGATTTATCATTTGACATGTTGTGAAAAAGAAAAAGTATGTATTAAAACAGATCATCAAAATTAAAAAAAAAAATTGTAACTATTTTTAGCAAGTTATGATAATCATAATTTAAATTATGAAATTTAAAAAAGAAAAAAAAACTGAACATAATTAAGTTATATGTAACAGTAATGTAATATTACATTTACCGTAGGTAAAAATAAAGTTGGTACGGCTTCGTCATTCAGATACCGACGTCCATTTTGTGTAAAACACAAGTATTTAGATTCGAAATGTAACAAACAAATTAAACTATGTACAGATGGAATTTAATCATCGGATTTTTTAATGGCATTTACCCAAAATATTTTTCGGCGTGGGGTACGTGGAAATCTGTGTGAAAAAAAAAATTAAAAAAATACTAAAATAGAACTATTTCAAATTATTTGTTTTGAATAAATGAAAACTATACTTAATTCGCCCCTGGTATAGATACACATATTACTGTATTGTGACATTTTTTCTTTTCGTGGTGACCAGTTAATTTAGCTTTTCGGCTTATCATCAACTAGGGTAATGGGGTCAGTAATGGACACTCTTAACGAAATTTCATGTTTAACTTACTCTAATTACATTCCGTTTAAGGTCTGTTAAATTGTAAAATATGTATTCAATAGAGAATTTTATGTACATTATGACTAACAGATCCAAAATTAACTAATATAATAATTAAAATTTTTTCTAAGAATTTTCTGGAATCTTGGTAAATGTGCTAGTAATGGACATAGGGTTGTGGGTAATGGACATGCTGTGAGTTAATAAGGGACACCCTTTTTAGAAACAATTTTATTCATATTTTTCCATCTCAGGTACATTATAGTGACCCCTATTATTTTTTTGTTCTGGCTTTTTTATTGCACAAATTATATCTTCCTTAAAATAATAGAGTATGTCCTCTTTTAACGGCCATTTCCACGACCTAATACCAGCACTAACCATAGTTCGAATTTCTGTTCCTTCCGAATCATATTTCAAAATTAGTCCTGCAAAGAAATAAAAATGTAAACACTGTTTAGGTAAATACGTACTTTATAGCACTTAAAATTTAAATTAATATTTCCTTATATTTATATTTTGGTAATTTTTTATTCTTTACCTGGATAGGAACTATTCTCATATTTTACGATAACATGATGTCCAGTTTCCAAACTTAGATTTTCTGGTTCACTAAAATTAAGATCTTCATCTTCGTAGGTAATATTAGTGTCTGATTCAGAGGTACTATCTTCGATAACGGTCGATTTTACGAAGGTTTCATTCAGTTTTGCTTTTTTGGTTTTTTCCTTATTTACTTCTTTTTCATAAAATTCTCTGTTTTCCACTTGAAACTACCGCAGGAAAACATTTCTTTCTCCGTTTTGGTGTTTTCGAATCCAAGATTTTGGGAAATACTAAACATTTCTTGAAAGGGGAAGGAACTATGAATCCTTCGTTTTCTACTTCCTTATAATAAGAAATATTTCTTTGAGGAGGTGTATTCCATTCTACATTTTTTTATGGCCCAGCAACTTGTAAATTATTAACATTTATGTTTGTTAATATTTCGTTTTTTTGGGGAGTTTTCAAATTTTCATTAATTTTGTCTGTAACATTCTCTTCAGGTATTTCTACCGACTTCTGAAAATTTTCGCAGTCATTTTTTATTGCCGACCAAACATCGTACAGTTTTAATAAACTTATATCGCCTGACCAGTTTTCTTTATTTGAATATGCTCTTAAAAAATCTTCAAGATCTTTTTTTTCAATTTTACTTTCCAATATTTCCAATAGCTTTGTTGTCGTATTTTCCTTAGTATGATTTAAATTAGTATTCTCCGAAAAAATCTTCCTATTAGGTATGCATTTTGAATAATCTACATTTTTTTTATCAAACGGATACAATCCAGTCTTCCTAAATCCGTTTTGAATAGTCTTTTCAGTAGCATATTTGTCGGAAACTAATTTTAAAATCGTACCAAAAGTGAAACGTGTTACTTCTTTTGGAAAATTTTCAAATTTCCAGTTTCTTACTTCCGATGCCCAACAAGCTTTCAGTGGTCTAAATACAGAAACATCCGCTGGTTGTAACATATGTGTTGTATTTGGAAATAATGATATTAAGATAATACCATTTTCGTCACATAGTTGACTAACTTCCTTTGTTAGATGTGATCGATGACCGTCGGCGAATAAAATGACGGGTTTTTTAATATTATTAGATTCAAGATATAAAAGGAAATGGTTGGAAATGTATTCATAAAACACAGCAGACGTCATTCAGCCCGAATCAGATCTTCCTAAACCCCAGTTCTCTGGAACCGATTCGGCTATAGCATGGGGAATTCTTTTGTATGGAAAAATTAACATTGGTGGGACATATTTACCATCCGCTGAGAAAGTAGCCATTACAGTTATTTGCTCTTTTTCAGAGATGACCCTTTTATAAAAATCTTCTTTATTTTCTGCAGGCCCTAAAACTTTCCCACTTTTGGGGCATAAAGAGAACCCTGCCTCATCTCCATTTAATACTCTACTTGCATCTTTTAATATATGCTCGTAATTGTCTTTCCGTAGAAAAGTCAGGGTTTCGTCAAACCAATTTTCAATTCTATCTTGGGTTATGGCCGCTCGGGCTTTACTAACTGATTCAGCATATTTTTGTTTTATCTTCGGATGCCGTCTCAAAAATCCTTCAAACCATGTGCGACCGGGTGTTTTATTTAAAAAATATTTGGTATCCTTTCCCGTTTCTTCAATAATTTTCTTTACTGATAAAATAAGGTTTTGCCTATGAACAGGAAATCCTTTTCTAGCCATTGCTATAACCCAATTCTCAAGTAATTGTTCCTCAAACTCAAACAGTTCTGTTGCGGGTCCCATTTTTCTTTTTTAGGAGTTGGCAACGATAACTTGCGTACAAGAGTGGACCGAGGAATATTAAATTTCAAAGCTGCAGCTTTTTTACTCATACCGTTTTCGGTTACAGCTACTACAGCATTTTTTAAATCTTCTTCACTATATGAAAAAAAATTTCGGGAAGCTTCTTTCCTTTTATTTTTTGCCATATCTAAAAAGGACTAAAATTTTAATTAAAGAAGAAACTTACAAAATTATATAGGTACCTACGTATTTTTATAAGTGACCATTACTAAAATTGGGCTTACTAGAAATGGACACCATTCATGACCAAAATTAATTCTCATTATATAATTATGAATTAGTAGTGGTCATCCCCCAATATGTAAATTGTATTTTGAAATTTAAAAATTTTCACCTTAATTTGGTGAAAATTGGAGTAAATTTGTATTAATTTGTAAAGGTATTGGAGTAAATTTGTATTAATTGTGATATATTTATTGGATTGTCACAAGAAAACCTTGCGTGATGGGAAAAAAACTGTTTTCATTTTTGAATTCAGCGTATAAAATACTGTAAAGATCAGGCATTAAACCCTTTGGGACAAAAAAAATTTTTTTTTTGTTGCCCAGTGTTATGGGGGTGTGACATTGCACTACAATGTATACTAAAATTATGCCCATAGAGGCATAGACAGATGAACGTCTAGTCACTTTGCTGGCGTTCCAGACGAAAATTTTGTTAGCCTAACGTTAGCCAGCGGAGCTTTCACCGTTACAAACCAGAGGGCACGCATTCAAAAAATTAATATACATTATATATTAAACAACAATTTCTAACATGATGACTGATTATTTTTATTCCATAATTTTTAAATGTGGCTGTACTTCAGAAATTAAGTATTTATACCGTGAAAAACCGTGAAAAAATATTTAACGTGCCTTAATTTTTGATTCAGAGCCCTCTGGTTTGTAACGGTGAAAGCTCCGTTAGCTAATGTTAGGCTAACAAAATTTTCGTCTGGAACGCCAGCTTTGTAATCACCTGGATAATAGTCAAAAAAAAGTCAAAAAAAATAATAGTAACAACATTTAGTTGTAAAATAAATAAAAATAAAAATAATAAACTTAAAGCACAATTAATAGTAACTTCATCATTAAAACACACACTCATTAAAATATTTCATGGTTCATTGTTTGTACACAACTGTCAAACTGACAGACTACAGGGCGCCAAATGCGAAGTACACAATGCATTTTCTTTATAAATTTCAAGGGTGCGTATTTCATCGTTGATGACATACGTGGCTACCAAAATTAAAGTACGTGGCACAAAAGGAACTATAGCTCCCCCAGTTAGCAATTGACATGAGCACAAAAATACATAGAAAAGAATAGAGATATATCTCAAAAATTCCATAGCTCGCGCTGAAGAAAAAATTTCGAGATTAGATTTTAATTAGATTTAAGTAACCGTCACGAAAGAACCGAGTTACGATTTAATTTTTGCGATTTTCCTATTTTTGATATTTTTACGACTTTTTTAATATTCTACGTTTTACAATTTTTAAAGATATTTAAAGTTTTAACAAAATTTCAATAATTTATCGATTAAATGATTTTTAAATATTTCAATATTTATACGATTTGATTCAAGTTCGATTAAATTAAAATTCAATTCAAGCAATTGTACAAATCAAAATTACAGAAAAAGGGCAGTGTAATTATGTAATCGCGCGCAAATTGTAATATTTAACTTAAAAATTCTCGCGAGTTATGGATATTCAACCGGCATCTAATATCGACTACATTGCAACCGTTATTCATAAATAAGGTACGATATTTATTATTGACCAGTATTTTTGGTTTTTAGATAAAAAAAAATTACAGATTATTCACTAATACCGTAATACAGTTACATTTGCAAGTAACTACCTAAATTCATTTCAATTTCCAATTCAGTTCGTTGCTAAATATTGCTAAACATTTAATTATTCAAAAAAAAAAAAAAAAAAAAAAAACAAACAAACAAAAAAAAAAAAACGTATCAACATTATAATACCCCCTTTTAATTTCAGTTGCAACTGTACAGCCACGTGCTCGAGTCCGCCAGTTTGTGACCCAACATAATTTCGTATTTGGTCGCCAAAAGTTACCTCCGGAATGTATTTCCCCCACGGAACAGAGAAACTATATGGAAGGAGCATCACATGTACACAAGTGAATCTGTAGGTCCGACTCACGGAACAGAGAAACTATATGGAAGGAGCATACGATAGTTTATGCACTAGTTCAAGTGAAGCCGGTAGGTACTTAAGAAGTGTATGTATTAGGTGATACGATTGTTTATTTAACAGCAGGGTCGTATCTGTTTTATTAAGGTTGTAATTTGGAGAATATATCTAAATACCTTTAAAAATAAAGAGGGAACAAAATTTAAATAATTATGGAACAAAGGTTTTCAAAAATAAAAATCAATTAGGTGTTTATTTTAATAAGGTTTTTTTTTTAATATATGTTAAATATTTTATTTATTTACAGCAATCAATATTAAAGATAATAAAAATAATCAAACATTTTCTAAAATTATTTGCCAGAAAATAATATTAATTTATTATACATTCTACGCTTTCCATCGTTGAAATTAAATTTCTTTACAAGAAAATGCAATCTAATGTCAATATAAATTTCTGCTATGGACTGGATTAATTGAATTATGTGATTATTATTTTCCGGAAATTGGTCATATTGGTGAATTTCTAAACACTCAAAAATTTTGCAATCAAGAAACGATTTTAGTAAGTTAAATACTATGGTATGTTTGTTAAATTTGGGTGAAAGAAGATGCTTTTCACCACTAAATGGAAACAGCCTTGCCATTAACTTTTCTGTTTTAAAACAAACTTCGATCACGTCGTCCGAAGGAAAAATTAAGCCACCTTTATTTTTTGAAATAATGAAATTGTGAAGAAACGATTTGTTCGTGGAATATAAACTATTAATGCAATCTTCACATTTAATAACGCAGGTACTGCTGTGTTTAATAGTCTTCGAAAACCTTTTTCTGTTTCATAAAAACAATCTTGAGTAAAATGTAATGAACAAACACAACTTTTTTTGGCTGGTACCCAGTCGTGTCGTTGAATTTTCTTGACCCACATTCTCTTTCTTTCAACATGTTGAGGAAATCTAAACAATATTTTCAGAATATATTATTAAGGAACAAATTGTTAAGATACTGTTATTATTTGTGCGTTGCTACAAATTTTATAAATAAAAATAACTCTAAACTTAAGTGATGTACACTAAATTGTAATTAATTTTAATAATAAAAATATTGTAGTAAAATTTAGTATGATGTATTAATGTTACACGTAACAACAAAATTAATTATAAATGGCTAATAGGATTATTTCAATATTGTGTAATTTAAAAGTTAGTTTTGAAAATTTACAATTTGGGAAAATACAGCTCTGTGTTGTACGAATAATGTTGATGTACCAACCGTACTAACATGGCTGCTATAATTAAACATGGCGGGCTTCAAAAAATTATAAAATATTTTTACTTACTGATGGTATGTTACACCTTCCTGCTTCAAAACAGCTTTTCCACCTTTATTATAACACCCAGAAACACAACAAGAAACCATGTTTATTGCAAAATATTTTTGAAAAATAACAAAAAATTAAATGTTTATTCTACACGAACTGACAACAGACTGAAACTAATTGACGCACGCAGCGGAGTTTAGTCGGACCACGGAACAGAGAAACTATAAAACTGATCCAATACAGATAAACTATAGTTTCTCTGTTCCGTGGCTCTAACTTGAGTAAATAATCAGGAACACGATGTTTTTCCATAATCGTGACGGCCCTCTTGCTAAAGTAATTAAATAGCAAAAAGAGAATAATTATTAGGTATAGGTATTAGATAAGTTTAAAATAGTTAAGTATATTTCATTGCAAATTAGTGTATAATAATATTGTAATTGTAATAAATTATATTTATTTTGAGAAATTTCGCTTACATTACGACAAAACACATTTTTTCAGCAATATCCTTTAAAATTCTCGCCGAAATACTACACATGAAATAACTCCAACACAAAGCGTCAATTTTGGTTTGGCGACAGCTATAAACTGATGCCAAGCCACAAACAGGCTAAGATTACAGTCTCCGTGACACGTAGTAAAGCGCCACACTTAAAAAAAAATTCAAAATTGCAATAGTGAGCTAACATTATAATCTCAATTATGTACTCATAAACGGAGAAAAGGGGATAAGACACGGCCTCTTATTAACATCGATAAAAAAAAAAATGGGATAATTAATCAGCAGAACAATAATTCCACTGCGCACTAAGCAAGTTAAATTAAAAAAAAAAGAAATAAAAAAATTTTCTATCGATATCATCTTTTGGTTGAAAAATTGTCATGTAACGGATCATCTAGGCAATCGCTATTACTTATCTTCACATAACAAGTATAATACTGCCAAACGACGTTTACTTTTTAAGTTTATTAGAATGAATTCCATTCTGTTTCCAAAATAAGGGACAGGGACAGTACAGACGATTCGAATGATACAGATGATTTGAGTTCTGTTATGATTATTACCTAAAACAATAAAAAGCACTACAAACTGTTTAATATATACTTGAGATTTTATTAAAATGGAAACTTAAAAGTATAAAATAGTTTTACAGAATTTACATGTATATCAGTGTACGTGTTTTGGCTGACTGACACGACATTACAAAAATGTTACAAATTTCAAAAGAAACACGTCATCCACGTCAATCCACGTCATTTCATTACAGTTCAGTTTCATTGTCTAATCACTATATTCATAGAGATGAACCTACTTTTATATACAGCTCACTTCACTTTACAACACGTATATTTTGTATTCCAACACTTCCTCTCAAAATATACTTGCCAGGAAAGCATGTCGCAAATATATTTAACAAAAACTGATTAATTTAAATTTAACAAAATGAACAATTATTTTAATTCACACTGACCCAACCCAAGTCTATGTCTTTCAAAGAGTTCTCTGGTCAAAGTTTTTGTCATTATATCAGCAACCTGATTTTTACTATCGATGTGTTCAACATTCATAACTTTTTCATAGAATTTTTCACGTATGAAGTGGAATCTCACTTCGATATGTTTCGAACGTTTGTGGAATTCAGGATTTTTCACTAATTTGATAGCACTAGCATTATCCACATATAGAGTCGGAGTATCACTAAGAGTTGAAATTTCACTGAACAGACGTTTCAACCAAATAATTTCTTTAGTTGCCTCACTGGCTGCCACATATTCCGCCTCAGTGGTTGACAACACTACACTTTTTTGTTTTTGGCTGGCCCATGTAACAGCACCACCGGAATACATACACACAATCCCAGTTCTTGATCTTCGTGTGATTGCATCGCCAGCATAATCAGCGTCACTGAACACCATGAGTTCACCTATCTGGTAATTTGCTTTATACAGCAATCCATGTTCAGCAGTTCCTTTTAAGTACCTAAAGATCCTTTTAACCGCTTGCCAATGACACAGCAATGGTGAATCTAGATTTTCAGATACAACGCTAACTGCATACGCAATATCTGGACGTGTGGCAGTTGACACGTACATCAAGCTTCCCACTGCCTCTCGGTAAGGAACTTTCTCATTAAGAATTTGATCACTTCTTTCGCACTTCTCGGATGGAGTTGAAACAGGATTAGCGTCATTCATTCCAAATTTTTCAAGGATTTTCTTGGTGTAATTGCACTGATTTACAAAAACGGAACCATCATCCAACTTAGTGATTTGCATTCCCAGAAAACAATCTAAGGAACCAACTGTAATTTTGAATTCGGTTTTCAGTTTTTCTACAAACTCAGATATTAAGATACTATCCAAGCCTGCTATTAAACCATCATCTACATAGATTGTTATTATGAGCTTCTTTTCTTTGTCTTTATGGAAAAACAAACAAGGATCAGCTGCACTACAATTTAACCCTTGATTTGTAATAAAACTCACAAAGCGTTTGTTCCAACATCTCGGTGCCTGTTTCAAACCATATAGACTTCGATCAAGTTTGCAAACACGACCTGATCCATCATCGTAGCCTTCTGGTTGTTTCATAAAAACCTTTTCATGAAGTCTACCATACAGAAAAGCTGTTTTTACATCGAATTGCAGAAGCTGGAGGTTTTCTGATGCCGCAACACTCAATACTGTCCTAACTGTATCAAATCTGGCTACAGGACTAAATGTTTCATCATAGTCTACACCTTGTTTCTGACTATACCCTTTTGCCACAAGTCTGGCTTTATATCTGTCAATGCTACCATCAGCTTTAGTCTTTACCCTTAGCACCCAGCGGTTCGAAATACACTTTTCCCCGGGAGGTAAATCCACAAGATGCCATACTTTATTTTCTGCTAAAGAAGTCATCTCTTCATTCATAGCATTTTTCCATTCTTCCGAATGATCTGATTCCATGGCAGATGCATAAGAGTCAGGAACATTATAATGAGCCAACAACAAGTAATCATTTAAATAAACAGGTTTATTAATTTGGCGCAAACCACGTCCCAATGGTTCTGTTTTCTCACCCTTGTCAGCTTCCACCAGCTTCTCATCCTCATCAGCTTCCGCGCCACTCGAAAATTCTACTTCCTCTGGATCATTATTCTCATTGGTAGTGTCTTCAGAAATGTCCTTACCAGGTTGAACAGACAATTTCACCTTCTTTTCAGATGTTGTTTCATTTTCAAATTTAACATCTCGACTGAGCATAATTTTATTTTCCTTTGGTAACCAAATACGATAACCATTTCTTTCGCAATAACCAACAAAAGAACCTTTAACACTCTTTTTGTCCCATTTTTGTCTTTTTTGCTTTGGTACGTGAACATAACATGGAGTTCCAAATACACGAAGATGATCAATTTTTGCGTCCTTTTTGAACCACAGCTCAGCGGGTGCTTTACCTTTAACAACAGATGGGCCCGTTAGATTCAAAACATAAGCAGCAGTATTTACTGCTTCTGCCCAGAGTTTGATAGGCAAATCCTTTGCATGGATCATAGATCTTGCACTTTCAACAAGAGTCCTATTCTCTCTTTCTACACAGCCGTTTTGCTGCGGAGAGTAAGGCATTGTAACTCTAATTTTAACACCTTTGCTGTGAAGGATTTCACGCACATACGAATTGTCAAATTCTTTACCACCGTCACTTAAAAATTCTTTAACAGTGTGACCAGCTGCATTAACTTCGTTCAGAAAAGTTTTTAAACAGTTACCGACTTCACTTTTCATACTGATAAAGAAGACCCTTCGAAATTTAGAGTAGTCATCCTTAAAACATAAGAAATACCTGGAACCACCAATAGATTTCTCTTCCATAGGCCCACACAAATCAGCATGAATTAATTCTCCAGGATTTGTAGATCTATTAGATCTGGTACCAAAACTTTTACGATGTTGCTTTCCAAACATACAACCATCACAAGATTCTTCGTTTGCATTTACTTTGATTCCATGTTTGTCAAGAAATTCACTCACGTGCTTCTTATTTTGATGACAAAGTCTCTCATGCCACAACTGAGCATTTTCTTCTTGTGTAGCAAAATATACTTCAGCAGCTCTCTCAGGTTTTCTTACCTTCATCTGCAGGGCATACAGTCCACCAGGTGTTCTTACGCCTTTTAACCTTGGCACACCATTTCTAAGAAAAATACACCCATTTCTTCCAGCTTTAAAGCTAAAACCTTTGTCAATGGTTTTACCAATGGAAAATAGATTTCTATCAATTTCAGGGACATACCACACTTCGGTTAGATGATTTTTCTCCCACTTTCCATTTATAAGCACCTCAACATTTACTGTTCCTTGCCCATAAGCCAATATGGCTTCACTGTTGCCAATTCTAATTTCTCTTGAAACAGGAAAAGCTTCATATGTAAGAAAATATTCCTTTCTTTTGGTCATATGAGCTGATGCTCCAGAATCAGCTAGCCAAATTTCTTCATCAGCTACACCATATACGCACACAAAAGCATCACCATCTGGCCTTTTCGGATTATTACCTTTCTTTGGACAATTTTTTGCTACATGTCCTGTCAAATGACACTTGAAGCACTTTCTTACTTTTTCAAATTTGAATTTGTCTTTTTTCTTCTTCATACCTGGCCCAGCAACAAGAGCAGTTGACTCACTTTGCTTATTCGGTAGTCTCATTTCTATCAATCTTAATCTTTCGGCCAGCTTGTTGATAGTTCTTTCTTCAATGGGTACTGATTCCCAAACACTTTTGAATTCAAAGTATTCAGAAGGCAATGTTGACATAATACGGCTCATTAACAGTAAATCAGGTAGTTGAGTGTGAGCAAGTTTATTAAGTTCATCGTTTAACTCTCGGAAGTTTCTCTGTAAACGAGAAATATGTGTAGCGATGTCTTCTGAAGCATCTTTTTCACTGCTGAAGAAATGTTCCATTAATCTGTCTACTCGCTGGCCAGAGCTCTGCTCATACACGGAAATTAATTTCTCCCAAATACTTTTTGCTGTATCACATGTGGCTGTCAGTTCTACATTTGCTTCATCCATACTACCAACCAATATTAATTGTGCAAGAGAATCATTTTTATAAAATAATTTTCTTTTACTTTCAATAGCTTTCTTTTCATCGGGTGTTGTCGTTGCTATCGGACCGGCTGGGTATACAAATGTTCCATTCACAACATCCAGTACATCTGAATGACGCAGCATCAATTCTATTTGTCGTTTCCATTTTGTCCAGTTAGAATTTCCAACTAACCTATCTATTTGAACTTTGAAATCCATTGCTATTTAGCAAATTTTTATTTCCACAAATAGTATAATTTCTCAACTAAAATTTTCCAACAGTTTCTTCACATTCAGAACGCGTGGCAAACTTAACCCTGTTCATTTAATGCAACTTTTTTATTTTAAATACTTTCACGCAAGTGGAAATCGTGATAAGCCCATAACCTGTTATGATTATTACCTAAAACAATAAAAAGCACTACAAACTGTTTAATATATACTTGAGATTTTATTAAAATGGAAACTTAAAAGTATAAAATAGTTTTACAGAATTTACATGTATATCAGTGTACGTGTTTTGGCTGACTGACACGACATTACAAAAATGTTACAAATTTCAAAAGAAACACGTCATCCACGTCAATCCACGTCATTTCATTACAGTTCAGTTTCATTGTCTAATCACTATATTCATAGAGATGAACCTACTTTTATATACAGCTCACTTCACTTTACAACACGTATATTTTGTATTCCAACAAGTTCGAATGTAAGTGCAGATTATAATTCACCGATCCCAGACTGGAGTGATATTCCGAAAGAAGCGATGGACACAGAAAGTTTAGAAACAATGATTATGTTTGAGGTAGCTAACATTTCTGTATGGGAAATGTACAACATGGTAACATGTGTCACACAGAAATATAATTTATGAGATGCAGCTCAACAAGCTATTCTCGATATGGTGAAAACTTTTGCTGGTCCCGATTTTAATGATTTGGACACGTCTAAACACTTGACGAAAAATTTTTTCAATCCTTCAGAAAAAGTTATTTCTTATGTGTTTTATTGTCCATCGTGTCATTGCGCGATAACAACGCCAATGATAAAAACTGAATTGAAGAAGACACAGGCAGCAACATGTGAAAAATGCACCTGACAGTATAATTTATCATTAAATAATGATAATTATTTTATGAATATTGATATACTATATCAGTTACGATCACTACTCGAAAACTCATCCATACGTCAACTCATTAATGATCATCTGGTAATTGAAAAAAAGGACACTGTTGATTGTACGTTTCGGGATGTATACACCTCTGATAGATCAGCTATTTTATATTCAGTACAAATATTGTTTACACATTTGTCTATCTGCTTAGTATTGAAAATTTATAAGAAAAAAATAACTTCTATTTTTTTTCTTATAAGAAAGCGTGTAAACGGCATGAAAACGTCACGTCCGTAACAAAAGAATGGCTGTATATGTGTGAGTTTGAATATTTTTAGGTAATTAATTTTACCTGTCAGTAGGTAACACGTCGGAAGCGAACTAACGTACGACCCTTTTTCAGGGTAAGATTAAAATCTGGCCTCGGGAGCGAACTAGAATGCACCATTTTGACTGCAAGGGGTACGTTTCAAAAGGTGTCACGTCCATAACGAAAAGAATGGCTGAGATATAGACAAGACAATTTTATTAAATCTAAAAGAAAAGAAAAGGACATAGTTTTAACTTTGAATGTAAATACGGGTGGAACACCCCAGTTTGAAAGTGGTCGACATAGCTTCTGGCCAATACAGTGCATTATTAATGAAATTCCGAAGCAATATCGTCATAAATTCATGCTACTTGCTGCGTTGTGGTATACCACGTGTGAACCACAGCCTCAATTCATGAACTTATATTTAAGATTATTTATTAGTCAGATAGAAAATATCATGAAAACTGGTATCACTGTTGAAATTGAAGATGGTAGTTTTGTCACCTAATGTTGTAAGATTTTTTGTTTTCCTGTGGATTCTGTTGCTCGACCAATTATGCAAAACCGTGTTCAGTTCAATGGCAATCATGATTGCAGTTGGTGTTACATTGAAGGTCAAAGCATATCACGTTGTGTAAGATATTTACTAACGATTGAATATCCTCCATTACGTACACATGAAGAATTCTTAATGGACATGAAAAAACGAAGAAAAGATTTAAAAAATCTACCGAAAACTAAAAAAAAATTACTATATAAAGTCAAAGGTGCGAAAGGATCGAGTGTTTTAACATCATTATCTGGTTTTGATTGTGTATGGGGATATTTATATGACTACATGCACGGTGTCCTCTTAGGAGTTAACGCGTCAATTATGGGCTGCATGGAGTACTAATTTCCTGAGTACTGCACAGATAAAACTTATAAATTCGCGCTTGCTCCAAATTATGCCGCCAAATGAAATCCATCGAACGCCACGTATTTTAAAGAAGAAAAAAGCATAGAAAGCAACAGAATAGCGTTCTTGGCTACTTTTTTATAGCCTTTCTTGCTTAACTGGAATAATAGGGGAAAATATTCTCAAAACTTATAGATTGTTTGTTAAAAGCATGCACATACTTCTTTCAGAAGAAATGACAGAAAGCGAACTGTGCGAGTGTGAAGAAAATATATTAGATTTTATTGCTGACAGCCAGAACTTGTATGGACCAGAATTTATGACTTTCAATGTGAATTGCCTTCTTCATATGGTAGAAAGTGTGCGAAAAAATGGTCCGTTGTGGGCCACATCAACGTATCCATTTGAAAGTAACATATACGAGTTGAAAAAGATACAGTGGAAATCCAATGGTACGTACTCCGATTTTACGTAGTGACGTCAGCGACTTAGTGGGGTTCTCCTCTCATAGATATGTTATCGTTTATCTGTGTTGGTGAAAATTTGTGTACCAAGCCAGAGTCAGGGCCGTGGGTAATATTGTATGGGAGTCTCGTAGACTAAAATTTTTAAATTTTATTGCATACATATTCTGTATACGTAATATGCAAAATGCAAATGCAAAATGAGTAACGTAAAATTCTAGAATATTCTAACCGTCAACTAGCAGAGATATCAAAAAAACAGACTTCACTATTGAATTGATCACTAAGAATGAGATTAAGCAGCAGAGTTTGACAAAAATTCTAGAAGGTTTTATTTGTTAACTAGTACAGATATCGAAAAATCAATTACAGCATTTAATTGGTCATTGAAAAAGACGCCAAATAGCATATCTTAACAAATGTTCTGAAATATTCTATTCGTAAAATAGCAAAGATATCCAAATATAGACGTCGCCATTGAATTGGCCACCTAAAAAGAAACCAAATAGCACATTTTGATAAATGTTCTAGAATATTCTAATTTTCAAGTAGCAAAGATATTGAAAAATTAATTGCACCATTCGACTGTCCAACCAAAAGTAAACTAATATAAACTAAATGTTCCATTTTTGCCAGCATTCTAGAATGATCTGTTCGTCAGCCAGAATAGAATATTATAGATCCTAGAACATTTATCAAAATGTGATATTTCTTTTTTTTTTTTGATGACCGATTAAATGGTACAACCGGTTTTTCGATATCTTTGTTAATTAATGAAAGAACATTCTAGAATTTTTCTCAAATTCCGCTGCTTAATCTAATTTTTAGTAACCAATTCAATAGTGAAGTCTGTTTTTTGATATCTCTGCTAATTGACGAGTAGAATATTCTAGAATTTTTGTCAGCTTCGGCTATTTAGCGTCTTTTACGCTGACGAATCCGATAATGAAGTTGGTTTTTCGACACCTTTGCTAAAATTCTAAAAATCGCACTTACATATTCATTAATATAACATTCAATTCCGTTTATCTATAGAACTGAATTGTGGGTGTAAGTTATTTCTTAGAATAGTTTTAAACAAATTCAGATAAATAATATTTACCAACCCCCCACATAAAAGTTAGCCGACGCCCCTGATCTTCCGATTTTACGTACTTCCCCTTAAATTTGCACCGACCACTTCGTACCATTGGATTTCTGGTGTATTACAGGCCCAAAAAGCATCATGAACCAAATAGCAACTCGTACCTTACGTCGAAATGGATTTCTCAGCTATTTCTCAACAACAAAAAAAATAAAATTTCGTGGGAGTTTTGCAAAAATGTAAATAAACGACGAACAATAGCCTCCAATTTTGTTCGGGATAAAAATGATGTAATATTGATAAGTTATAAACAAATTTTATCTACAAACACGGCTTGAGCCAGATATAATCGATGCATTCATCAAGGAGTTGTATATCACAGTATGGAATATAATAAGCCCAGAAAAACAGATAATAGATGCACATATCTAAAAAATGGATGTGTTGCAAGAATTGTACCATTTGATTTTGATGGTGAAAATACAATACTGGAAGTGAAGGTAGCAGAACTGATAAAATTTGAGAATTTAGACCACATATGCATAATACGGAAATGGAGAGAGAATTCAGAATATACAACAATGCAAGAAATTATTAATAAATTCGTACTCATAACGGTTATGGAAAATGGAGGCGCAGAAGAAGAAAACTTTGTTTGTAAAAAATATGCATGCCTACAACCCAATAATATAGCAATACAATAAAAATTGAGGTTCAGTGGATATAGTATTGAAACGAACAGACGTGTTTTATGTGTATTCTATAGATAAATCGTATAAAATCGTAAAAATCACAGCTGACTAAATTAATAATACTCATAATAGTGAATTTAATTGGTTTTTATTAAAAGTATATAAAAGTCAACTTCAAATAACATCATTTAACTTCAAATTATTAGAAAACTTTAATACATCAGTAAAAAGTGAGGTTAATCAATTATTACTACTGACGTTCATACGAAGTTCAGTGCATATTTGAAATGCTTAACCAAAGAGTATGAGATAGAGGAGAAACTGAAATATAAGTTTTTAGTGACATCTTGAGTCTGTGGCAACCAACTATAAAGTTTGTCGGCCTTTACGGGGGCGACAAGGTAGTTGAATTACAAAATTTACAACAAAAAAATTAATATACATTTATTAATATATATTAATATATATTTTGTTATAAATTCCACAGTCATTTATAAGAAAATATCCTGGTTTCGGATTTTCGTGAAAGCCTTACTCGGTAGAGGCGCTGAAACTCGTATACTACGATTTTACATTAGTTCTTATGGACAGTTTCCGCTCTATCCTATACTCTTTGTGATCAACCAAATATATCTAAAACAATAGTGCTCCTCTTCTATCATATACCACGTGAGTTTTTTGAGATTTGCGATTTTTATTATAACTAAATTTGTATGATAGAAATGGTACTGGAAAAGGTTCTTTTCTTGGATGTAACGGAAATGTAACCAACCAGAACACTATCGGTTGAAGTAGCCTCAAGTACATATGCATATTTTAATCGCCTAACTGATAAATTAAAGAAAAATTAAAAAATTAAACTTGGGTAAAAAAAATTTTTTCGCTCATTTATGTTGTTAATTAATGTATTGGATCAGTTTTATCGAAAAATTAATATATAGTCTCATTTAAAAATCTATAAGTTTGTATCATAGCTTGAAAACTATAAGAGCTATAAAGTTCCTGACTATAGCAATCGGTTGCCCCCGTCGATATCTACAACTCTTATTTGAACAATTTTTCGATTAAATCAACGTTTTGTCTGTAATAAAAATGGCAACTCTCAAAAAACTCACACAGTATAATTATCCGAGTGAGATAATCAAAATATTGTTTTTTTTATTTATGGTATCAAAAATATAAACATAAAATACTTGTTTGGAAATTGTCAGAATTATATATAAACAAACTATTTAAAAAGAAAATTGTTTAAAAATGAGTGATAGTATGATTGATGAATTAAACCACCTATATATTTATGACATGGAAAATTATCTGTTAAATAGGGGATTTGAAGGATGCAGTATAGACGGGTTTAATAATATTTTAATGTTGGCATATGCAGACGACATTGTCCTGTTTGCAAGAACACCCAGTGAACATAGAATGTAAATGTGATGTAACAAGGAAATAACAAGTTACGTAACTTTTTTTTTGGACTTATGGGTGACATAACAATTATATAAAATTAGAGTTTTATGTTATATACCTAATTGTTACCTGTATGTTACGTAACAGTTACATGCCATTGTGACTGTAATAAAATGTCACATTTGTGACTGCTATGTTACGTTTAAATGATGTATGAAGGTTGCTTTGATAAAACGTCACAGTGTGACTCTTATGTTATGTCTTCGCAACCTAACAATGTTACTTTGATAAAACCTCACAGAACTGACTCTTATGTTATGTTTTTGTGACGTATCAACGTTACTTTAATGAAATGTCACAACCATGACTCTTTTGTAATGTCCTGATGACCTAACAATGTTACTTTGAACAAAACGTCACAACAGTACTCTTATGTTATGTTTTTGTGACGTATTAACGTTGTTTTAATGAAATGTCACAATCATGACTCTTTTGTTATGTTTTTGTGACGTATCAATATTAATAAAACATCTCATTTGTCACTTTTGTGAAATGTTTTGTTACCATATTAATTTTAAATGTATCAATTAGTGAGGAATTATCCATTTAAAGATTCCTACAGTTTTTCAATCTATCCCCTGTTGGCGTCTGATGTAATTAAATTTCATCCATCCATTTTTGTATAAGTTGATTTATGTTATTTGTTATATGGGTTATGGGGTTATATTATATAATATAACCCCATAACATATGATATAACCCCATAAAATATATAATATAACCCCATAACCCATATAACAAATAACATAAATCGACTTATACAAAAATGGATGGATGAAATGGATGAACGAATATTTTATTAATATTGATACGTCACAAAAACATAACAAAAGAGTCATGATTTCGACATTTCATTAAAACAACATTAATGTCGTTAAAACAACGTTAATTTTGTTACATATTAATTTAGAAATGAAACTTTTATGAAAATTCTTGTAAGGCTTTATTTACTATTTTGTGATATATATTAATATATAACGATAAGAATAAATAAGTGAGTTTGGTCTAGTGGTTAAGACTGTCGATAATTTAAAAGATGCTTCAGCTTGGATAATGGTTCGAATCTTGCAAACAGTCAACAAAAAAAAAAAAAATAATAATAATAATTTAGGTGTATGTATATGTTAATAAGTTGGTAATATGTGTATGTAATATTAATAAGAAATAAAAAAGGGAATTTTGAATTTGCAAAAGAAGGCGTAATTTTTATCTATGAGGTAACATCAAAATTATATTTTCCTAAAACGTAACAAGAACATAACAAAGTTACGTCACATTGTTACGTTTATAAGTGGGAAATTGCAAGTTACATGTGAGTCATATGTGACTCATATGTTATGTAACATGTGACTTTCAGTTCTGTCACTGTGACATAAAATTTACAGAAAAATGTTCACTGGGAAAGTACTTCGATTCTAAATGTAACGGACAAATTAAACTGTGTACAGATGGAATCCAATCATCGGATCTTTTAATGGCATTTACCCAAAATAGTTTTCGACGTGGGGTACGTGGAAATCTGTGTAAAAAAAAAAAGAATTAAAAAATACCACATACGCCTCCAGTTACCGATGTAAGACAATGCACACTCATCACTTGAAGTTTTTTTAAAAATTAGTATGACGAGCTGAGCTCATCATTAGTCCTAAAGAATTAACTGTCAAGTATGAACTATGAAGGTTAGAATTCATTTTCGATTTTAACAGCATGCAAATTCAGTAAGCTATTGAGTAGAATCAAATGTTACTGGAAATATCTGATGATAGAAATGTCAAAACTAGATATACAAAAATTTTTTGAGCAGTAGGTTGAATTTAGTTTTTCGAATTATCACATAAACCAGTTAATTTGCTCTTATCGTAATGTAACGTCGAATCAAAAGTATATTATTGCTGACGACGTACCATGTTCATTATGTGGCATGGGGGAACTATTGGATATATACTATTTTCTACTATCGTGCTCGGGATTCAATCATCTTAGGATAAATTGCCCGTCAACATATCCGTCTATTCTTGAGATTCTGCAGACTGAAAATTAGCAACATATAAACTACTTTTTCAGTTATATGAGTGGTGCAGTAAATTTAGCTTGAGAAACATCGATAAAAGTTTGAGAGGCATATCTGCCTCAACTGAAAGGGTTTCTGAAAAGTAATAAATAATAAAACGCAATTAGATGATATCAGCACTTTTTAACACATAACAACTACAAAATAGTCTTTTTAAATTCTTCTATGCCATTCTTCAAAGCAATCGGAACACAACACTGGCTTGTCCAGACAGCCTTTGCATCTATACTTTGATTCTTTTCGAATTCCTCTTTTCAAGCACATTCTGCATCTAATAAAAACGGTTTTTTTGTTCAATTTAGATATCAGGTTACTGGGGTTTGTTTCTAGTTAGTGATCCCCGTTTTCTTGACTAGTACTAGATTCCCGAAATAAAAAACGTCTTTGTGCGAAAAATAACGAGGCATGTTGTAAGTAGATATTTGACCTTGTAGTATGCACAATCTCAAAAAATGTTTCATCTTATCAGTAGTAACAGAATAGAAAACTGACCATTTCGGTCCTTTTTTCCTACGCTTGGAATTATGTGCTCAAGTTGTGCCATAGTTGTTTGTACATTCAACAACATAAGTTAGTATATTCAAAATAAAAAAAAAAAAGTTCAAAAACTCCACCGTACTCGTTTGGATCAACATTAGCTTTCAAACCAGAGGTATTCCCATCAGAATTGAATTCAGGAACAGAAGCAGTTGTATTTTCCCAACTATCGTTTCCTGCGTCAGCACTTACAGAGATTATTGTTTCTGATTCGAAACAGTTGTTTTCGAATTCTTCTTCTGCTTCTACTGAAGAAGTTGACTCCAACCATTCTTTCTCTATCTCATACTCGTTGTCAAATTCATCACTCTCATCTTCGTACAGATCGTACGGGTCATATTCTTCTTCATCATTAACACTGTCACTAGAAAATAACTCAGTCCACGGATCAATCTAAAATAAATTTCCCAAAATAATAAATATAATATTTTTATTATATTTCAAGAAAATATAATAACAATGCTAGAATATCAAATTGAGCGTGTATTTACGTTAGAAAAACTGGCTTTACTCGACCAGTTATACACCATGAACAGAACTGACGTAGAATATACATTACCAAAAGAAGATCTGTTGTTATTTTTAATCTGGGCTGAAGTTAAACATACGTTAACAGACTTGGAATTTATGAATGAAGATTCATGTAGTCCTGGAAATTATATTCCCGAAGAAGAAATTCCTGATCAACAAAAAAAGGAGAAAATCTTAGAAGAACCACTTCTTTTACAAATAATATAAGAAAATGCAGAAAATAACGTTCAGTCGTTTAAAGGGCAAAAAAATTCATTAATTGAAATACAGACCACTGATCAATCAAATACGCAAGAAATTAACAAACAATCAATACCACAGATCCTTTCACTGGAGAAAAATATCTGTTCGACGGCATGTTGTACACCACTTACTTCAAATTCTCCAAAATCTTAACCGCCGACTTCTGCGGTTGCTTCTAGAGATACAAAGATTCCGTCACCTTTTAAACGGGCTTTATTTTGGCCCGAATCAGAAGTCAAAAAACGACGCGAAAAACAACAATTACCTTCCGCTATTACTAGTGATTGTTGAAGAGCCTTTATGACAAAAAAATAAAATGAAAAGAAGCAAAAACAAGAAGAAAAAGAAAAACGAATAAGAGGAAGACAAGAAAAGAAGATTTTAAAAGAAAGGCTTTGGAAAGAAAGGCAAAACAAAGCCGTGGAAAGAAAGAAACAAGTAAAACAAAGAGAGAATGAAAAACAATACATTTCAAAAACAAGCTTAACAAAAGAAGTAGAATCAGAAAATCAAGAAAGTAAAAATGCACGGAATATGTATGGCAGTGATGAAGCAGATAAGAATGATCAATTTGAGCCAGAAAAGTATTTGAATCTGTTTCAGAAAATGTTACTTTAGAGAAATTGTTCAATACAAAATTAAAAAGAAAATATGTCATAGTTAAATATGAAGAACAGTACTTCCCAGGGATTATTGAAAATATAGATGGAGATTATTTTGAAATAAGTCCTATGGTATTATCCAAAAATAATACATTTCGTTGGCCTGATACGCCGGATAAAATTTGGTATAAAAAAGATGATATTGTAAATATATTCAAGAGCCTATTCTCATTAATAAGAGAGGATTTTACAGAATACAGGAAATGGCCAAATATTTACTATTTGTTTCGTAATTAGTTTTAGTCCTAAATTTTTTGCCGAATGAGCTTGTTGTGTTCTTTTTTTTTATTAATTTTGTAACTTAAAGATGTTATTACAATTTTTTGAATAAAAAAATCTTTGATAAAATGCTAGTATTGTATGTCCATAACTGGGTGTCCATTACTAGATTTCAGCTGTCCATAACTGGATTTCCTGACAGAGTTTTATTTTTTTAGGAATATTTTTTTATTTTACGTTATCACACAAATTTTAAACAGATAATATCATTGATCAGATATCCTTGAATTACTTGCAACAACGTTTGTACTTATAAATAAAATAAATTACCCGATACAACGTCGAACTTAAAAGATCTGTTCTTAAACTGTCCATAACTTGTGCTTTTACGTTACTTTTTCTTAATTAATCTGTAACATTTTCTCATATACTATGAATATTTTCAATGGAATTACTAAAAATAACAGGCGTATCACGCAAAATGGATAGAAGTTGCTGACGTCATATGACGTTGTGTATGCGTTAGGGTCCGTCCACACGACACAAGCTTTACCACCGACTTACTTGCGCAAACCAGTTTGTGCAAGTAAACATGTACGTATGGACGGGAAAAAACGTAGCGACTTACTTGCACAAACATGGTTTGCGCAGTAAGTCGGTGGTAAAGCTTGAGCGTGTGGACGGGCCCTTACGGAGGTTTCACTTGACGTCATATGACGTCAATGACCGGGAACGTGTTAACCATGCTGTTAGTTTATGAAACCAAGATAATTACAATATATGTGTTGACGATTTAGGTGGATATGAATTATATTATTAAGTGTTTCTTTTTTGGAGTGTTGTTCCACCAGTTTAAGATTATAAATTAAAAATTATTACATTTGCTTTAAATCCAATATATAATATATATTTCGATCAATTATGATCTTCTCAAGGATCTATAATTTTGAATATAAACATATTAAATTTGTTATAAAATATTAAATTTGTTACAAAATTTTTATTTGTTATATAATTATTCGCAATCATTGATACTAAAGACATTAATATAATACTAAAAGAATTTAATAACACCAACCCCAAATTCCAGTTTACAATAGAAGAAGAACATGATAACAACTTAGATTTTTTAGATACTAAAGTAATTAAAATAAAAGATTTAAAAACTATCTGGAATACAAAAAACTACCACTCAGATAGAAGAATAAATTATTTTTCAAACCATAATATTAACATTAAAAAAACATTATACAAAACTTATTCAATAGAGCTATTAAACTCACTAATATTAAATACAGACCAGAAACTATAAAAAAAGCAAAAACTATTTTATTAAAGAACAATTACCTGATAAAATTAATTAACCATATATTGAAAAACATAGTAGATAAACAATATAACCAAACAAAAAATATAAAAACATTAAATAACAAAAATTACATATAAATCCCATATACAAATAATCAAATTAATTACAAATTTAAAAAATTACTCAATCAAAATGATAACCAGATAGTTTTTAAATATTCAAATAAAATACAAAAAATATATACAAAACTGAAAACACAAACAGATAAATTAGAACAAAGCAACATCGTTTACAAAGTTCCGTGTGAAAATTGTTCAAAATTTTATGTAGGACAAACTAAAAATAAATTAAGGGATCGTATATACACACATAAATACCAAATTAAAACAGGGATTAATGCTACAGGATTACAACAACATGTATATGAACATTCACATAATTTTAATTTTAATGAAACCATAGTTTGTATCATAGAACCATTTTATAAAAAAAGACTTCTCTCTGAATCTTTTCACATAAATACTACCAACAATTGTAATATAAAAACCGAAATGGAAAATCCTAATATCGGAAACTGGTATGAATATACAATAAAATGTGTCAAAGAAACCTCTAATCTTAATACAACGTAACTATTAGAAAAATTATCAAATTTTTATCTGTAAACGTCCATGTACCATCAAAATTACAAATTAAAATACACAACAATAATAATAGATCAATAATATCATCCTCACATAATATATTAATGGTCATTTAATATCAAACTCTAACAACCAATTCACCCATCGTCGATATTACTTAATTATTCGAGATTTGATCTATGATTCAATTCAAACAATAGTAAAATAAAAATTTTAAATTTATAAAAAAAAATTTCAATTTCAAATCAATACAAAACTGAATTACAATAATTAAACTCAAAATAACCAAATTATCACATTCAAATTCAAAATTACCCCCGTCAATCATTCTTAAACTATTAAACCCACTCTTCACTATATTCAGAGCAGACAATAATTTCCAGTACTTCCTATTCAGTGTCAAATGCACAATAACAATATCCACAATCATTTTAACAACCAAACAGCAATGATGTAATTTAAATATAACGTATTAATTTGTGGAAATAATGGGAACATAAATTAAATAATATTTAAAAAATTCACTTTTTTAAAAAAATTTTTATTCAAAAAAATTACATAATGAATGGTAAAATTCATTGATCAAACCAAACATAAATAATTATCATCGACCAAAGTATTGATCTCGAATAATGTAAGTAATATTAAAATTACAATAATTACTTATTACAACAAAATAGACATAAAACTAATATATTCACATTTCATTTTCATTACAGTTTAACCATTTTAATCAAAAAAAACCCTCTATCTAAAAAAATATTTTAACCAAAGATGACACATGGACTATGGAGGGTAGAGGTCAGGAGGAATATCTCTTATGGGACTTGAATCGAAAAAGTGGCCCCTGAATTTTATGAAATAATAGTTCAGTAAGTAACCAGAACGGCGCTGATAAGCAATCAGGGTTCGATCTGAACTTAGCAATTATAAGTGAAGTGAAGTATGCTAAAGGGAAATACTAACTGTTAAAAACAATAAAAATTGAATTAAATATAAAAACAATAAAAATTGAATTAAATATAACAATTAAAACTGTTAAAAACAATAAAAACTGTTGTTTCAGTTTTAAAATTTTCAGCGCTTAATTTTAAATTTAAGAATTTTACTACACTAGCGCCATCTTAATTTCATCCACTTTTGGGGCCACTTTTTATATATGGAGATACTTCTCCTGATACTCTACCCTCCATACACATGGACGTACAATAAACAACTTTATTGTCAAGCATAATGTACAATTCATAGATATATTTACATAATCTCAATTATCACATAATATTAAGAAAAAATTTCTCAAACAAATCATCATTTCATACTTTTAACTTATTTTTACTACTAAAATATATATAATAATGACAACAATTCACAACTGTGAATCGGTAACAAATTTAATATTTTATAACAAATTTAATATGTTTATATCCAAAATTATAGATCCTTGAGAAGATCATAATTGATCGAAATATATATTATATATTGGATTTAAAGCAAATGTAATAATTTTTAATTTATAATCTTAAACTGGTGGAACAACACTTAATTATTTACAATATAGAAATTATAAATGTTTAAAGTAGCTCCATAGGTGAGATTACTTTGATAGATACTGTAAAGTCAGCCAACATTGCTTGTTAACAACCACGCGGTCGAAGCATTTGATTTTAGTGGTAGGGATTGTGATGTCACTCATAGACCTAATAGAAACAAAAACGATAGTACCTGCTAAACATTTTTAACGATTGTTTACCTAGTTTTCGTTTACTTTTTCATATGTAATTTGATAAAATTTTCTTTTATCATAATTTGTGGTTTATGAAAACTTTTAACGTTTTTATCAAAATAACTATGTGAGTAAATAGGTAGGGTCAAGTAGGCAACAGTGGTTATAGCGACAACAGTGGCGCAGAGGGTATCACCAAGAAAGTGTCAGAGATATTTATTTATCTCAGTTACTCTTTGGAAGCTCTAAACGCATGCACACTTTGTAACTAGTTGACTTGCATCTATAGCGGAACATTTTTGTGTTGTGCGTTGTTCACTATATTTTCGAGTCAAAAATTGAGTTTTAAGGGCAGAAATATTTTGTTTCCAATTTTTTATCTTTCGTTTTATTATAAAATTGATATTTATGATAGAAATTAAGTTTAATTGAGATCACTGACATAATATAATGCATCTTCTTATAACTGGTAATATCCCATGTGGTATAACGTAAATTAAAATTGGCGACCAAATACACAATGGCTCAGATCACTTGAGTACACAATGGATCATGAGTCAAACTGTGTACTTTAGATAATAATATATATTCGTCTTTTATATTTGTATGATTTTTTTCAGTATGCCTCGTCCCGTGAAACCCCGTAAAATCGGGGATCATACGGCTGATGATATGAAGAAAGCATTAACGAATATAAAAAACGGAATGAGTATAAGGAAAGCTTCCCAAACTTCAGGCATTGCTTTCACTACATTACGACGCTATTATCTCAAAACCAGAAATTTAAAAATTGATGAAGCTCGTCTTACGCCAAATTATTCTGTTAATAAGGTGTCTACTGCAGAACAGGAAGAAAGCTTAAAATATTATTTTCACTACTGCACCTTACTTTTTTCCGGATTAAGTTCTAAAGAATGCCGAAAGGTCAAATACCAAATGACACTTGCCAATAACTTAAAAATGTCAAACTCATCGAAAGAGAAAGAAATGGTAGGAAAATACTGGCTTCTTCTTTTTAGAAAGATTTATCCAGAACTCACTCTAAGAAAGTCTGAGGCAAGTAGCCTCGCAAAAGCTACAGCATTAGTTGGTAATGGTACGATTGGCAACGCAATTTAGTATGCATATAGGGTAATGTGATACACGTATGTATGTACATATGTACAGGCTGCGACGCTGACTTTGTCAGCGTCGCCAATTTTTTTTTTTTTTTGACGTCGATAGATGTTTTTATTTTTATTACTCTGATTGGCCTTCTCGACGTCTATAGACGTTTTTCTTTTCTGTTACTCTCACTGTTTTTTTCCGACTTCGATTTCACACCGATAGATGGCGTTTATAATTCGTGTTCGTCTCTCAGCTATCTTGAAATATTTAATTTATTTTTATTAAAAAAAATCCTGTCAGTGGTATGATTTGAACTCAGGTACTTTTGTAAGCCACCCGAGTACTTTAACCACCATGCCACGTCAACCATATTAACCCACGTATAAAAATTTCTACACTTTTTAATGAAAAAAAATTTTGTACTGAAACATTCAACAGATGTACATATATTTTTTATGAGTGTACGTGTGTATGTGTGTATGTATTTGTGTATTATGATTTATTTGACTTTAACAATACGAGTATTAATTAACTGTAACATATTAACATGTATTTATGAATTAAATATATGATATATGTATTTATTATACTATCATAAGTAGCTAACAATTTTTTATCTATGTCATCAAAAATTGTTCGTATTCTTTATGCATAAACATTTAACTATTTGTATTAAATGTAGTTTTTTTTTTTTTTTTGTTTGTTTAACAAAATTATATCAGTAAAATAGTAGGCAAAATTGAACTCTATATGTAAATTAAAAATGTATTCCGTTAGATGCCAGTACAAGTATTAAATTTAGACTTAACTGACAAAATTATTACAGTAATGACTCTTTTTATAATACACGTGTGAGAAAGAAAGAAAGATATTTCGTAATCTTTTTAAGAAAGAAAGAAATATGTTTTTTATTCATTTCAACATGTATTACGAATATAAAATTTGTATACAGGTTGTTTCATGTATTAAATATGAAATGCATTTTTAATACGAAATACATTTATTTTTCATAAAAGTATAAATTTTTAACTGATTATTAAATATTTTTCAGTAAAATATGTTGCAAACAATTATCATATACATTTGTATTCTATACACATCGAAATCGCAAGTCGTAGTTATCAACCTGTATATTCTGAATTTGTCTTTAAAAAGAGATAGCAATATAATTGCATTTCTATCTGATCAGGGTGTATTATAAAAAGAATCGTTACTGTATTCTGTACATATGTGTCTATATAGCCCACATATAAACACATATGCACATAACATGTGAAATATACATACATATTGCAATTAAGCAACAACAGCTAATTATGTAAAATCAGCTATAATATGGTGTTAAATAAATATGCATATAATAATTGTATTTGTATTCTGTTAAATGTAATTTTGTTTAAAAATTGATAACATTAAAATTCATTTATATAGTAGTTTATATATTGTACATATATCCACACGCACACACATACATACACACATAAATGCTTTTTCATTTATAACATTATAACTTGAAAAAACAACAAATTAAATTTTTAAGATGAGAAAAAATAGTTATCAGAAGTATTTTATTTGATTTTTACTAGATATTTAATATGAAATTAAATTCATTTAAATGCATTACAACAAAATAATGTTTTTAATACCAACAAATTTATTTTAATAATTACTTCTAGGTAAACAAATCTGTAAACCATACATTTTTTCTCATGTTAAAGGATAGAGTGATCCATCTAAAATTCTACGATTATTTACGATTGATAAAATAATAACTAGGCTTTAAGAAATTTTTTATTTTTATTTTTTGGTACTTATTTATTGTAGTGTAAATATAACTAAATCTATAAGGCTAAATATTCATTTTTTTTTTAAATGAATGTGTTTCGTCGACACTTTTAACTTGCAAATTCTTATCCTGGGGTCACTACCCTCCACCACACGTTTGTGAGAAATGTGTTCAAGAAAAGTTCATGGAATATTTTTGCACTAAAAGAAAAAAATTTAAAAAGAAAGAAAAAAGTAATTTGACCGCCTTTTCACGTTTTTCATTATTCATCAGAATTGATGTACAGTGGCCATCCAATGGTACGTACTCCGATTTTACGTAGTGACGTCAGCGATTTAGTGGGGTTCCCCTCTCACAGATATGTTGTTGTTTGTCTGTGTTGGTGAAAATTTATGTACCAAGCCCGAGTCAGGGCCGTAGGTAATATTGTCTGAGGGTCTCGTAGCCTTTAAAAATTTTAAAATTTCACTGAAGAATATATGCACATATTCTGTATACATAATATGCAAAATGCAAATGTAAGATTAGTAACGTAAAATTCTAGAATATTCTAATCATCAACTAGCAGAGATATCAAAAAACAAACTTCACCGTTGAATTGGTCATTAAAAATGAGATTAAACAGTGTAGTTTGACAAAAATTCTAGAATGTTCTATTTGTCAACTAGCAAAGATATTAAAAAATCAATTGTACCATTTAATTGCCCATTGAAAAAGAGATCAAATTACACAGTTTGACAAATGTTCTGGAATATTCTATTCGTCAACTAGCAAAGATATTCAAAAACAAACGTCGCCATTGAATTGAGTGCCAAAAAGGAGACCACATAACATATTTTGAGAAATGTTCTAGAATATTCTATTTGTCAACTAACAAATATATTGGAAAATCTACTGCACCACTTAATTGTCCAACCGAAATTAAACTAATGTAAACCAAATGTCCGATTTTGACAAACAATTTTTGCTATCTGACGAATAGAATATTCTAGAACATTTATGAAAATGTGCTATTCCGTCTTTTATTCGATGACCAATTAAATGGTGCAATCGATTTTTCGATATCTTTGTTAGTTGAAGAATAGAACATTCTAGAATTTTTGTAAAAATGCGCTGCTTATTCTAATTTTTAGTGCGTAATTCAATAGTGAAGTTTGTTTTTTGGTATCTTTGCCAATTCACGAGTAGAATATTCTAGAATTTTTGTCAGCTTCCGCTATTTGGCGTCTTTTACGCTGATGAATGCGATAGTGAAGTTGATTTTTGGACAGTTTTCTAAAAGTTGTCACTCATATTCATTAGTATAACATTCGATTTCCTTTGTCTACACAACTGAATTTTAAGTGTAAATTATCTCTTAAGATAATATTGTTTTAAATAAATTCAGATAAATAATATTTGCCAACCCCCCAAAACAAAAGTTTACCGACGCCCCTGATCTTCCGATTTTACGTACTTCCCCTTAAATTTGCACCGACCACTACGTAAAATTGGATTTGTGGTGTAATATTTTCATACCAGAAAAAGTTGTATATAAATCGAATGGTTAATTAATCAATTTAACAGTAAATATTGTGCAACTGTAGGTCCAACTTCTAAGGAGTTTTCAGTTATCGATAATTTATACTTTTTTCTTTGAACGTTATCAAAAAAAATTTCAATTGTCTTTTGGTAAGTACTAATTTTTTATAAATAAAAATTTTAAATTATTGTAAATGAATTTTTAAACTATTGCAAATATTTTTTTTTTAATTTTTGTAGAAAATGGAATTTAATAGCAAAATGAATGTGTGTCCTTCTGAAAATGATACACAGAATATGTTAGAATTAATAAGCGATACTCGAGAAATTCCTTTTGATATCCTAGATGAATTAGTCGAAGGGATCCCTCTCTTTGAAAATGAATTAGCGAACAATACACCCATGACTGAGAATGATTCTAACACGTCGGAAAAATTCGAGATCCTCTCTGAGATGAATTCAAAGGTACGGCGGTATAATTTAAACGGTCGTAGAATAGTTTTTAAAATAAAAGACACTCCGAACGGCTTGGATGCCACAAAATGGGTTCGAGATGGCGTAAATCAAGTAATACAACGAATTTCATCAAACGTTGAACCAGAAGATAAGGTTGGCTTCACATTTACTAGCGAAAATTTCGAGAAGGGGGCTGGCTGGATGGTTTTTCGGGATGCTAAAGATGCGACTTTCGAGGATATATGGAAATTACTTGGGGCAATTTTTCAGAGTAATTTGAGAGGTCTGGCTACGGATAAATTTCGATTAACAGCTACGTATATAAAAATGCCAAAAGGAAATGGAAAAAGAATAAGATCTTCAGGCTACAATACGTATGCAGAAGAATGTAAAATGCGCCGTGGTATAATCTTTATTAATAACAATTGCAATTTATGTCTTTTAAGAGCGGTTGTTGTAGCAATGGCGCACGTAGAAAAAGATATTAATTTTGAAAAAGTTTGCCGTAATCGAAACAACATGCAGACAGAAAGAGTAAACAAGACAGTGGATGAAACCGGTGTGGTGATACCAGAACAGGGGGCTAGAATTGAGGAATTGCAAATTTTGCAACGTCATCTTCGAAGATATAAAATCACGGTCTATAAACATCAGACAAAAGGAAGAGATGTAATATTTGAGGGCGAAAATGATGACGCAATTTACAAAATTAATCTGCTGCTTCATGAAAATCATTACAACGTCATTACTAGTCTAACTGCGGCGTTTTGTTGCGGTTATTATTGTGAGGCGTGTCGTAAGCCTTTTAATACAAGAAATAATCACCGCTGCGGTGCAACCTGTTCGTGTTGTCAGCAAGCTCCACCATGTACAAATTCGAATGTCGAAATTAAATGTGATAATTGTAAACGAGAATTCCGTAGCGAAGAATGTTTTGATAACCATCGTAAACAGGGATCGCTGGGTAAAAATTCTGTTTGCAATGTAGTTAAACGGTGCGACAAGTGTTTTAAAACTATCAATACGGAGATACGAAAACAAAAACATGTGTGTGGTGAGATTCTATGTAAGATTTGTAACTGTTATTCTCTAGCCAACCATTTTTGCTACATCAACAAAGATACAAGTCGACCAAAGTTGGACAATACATTATTTGTTTTTTTTTTTTTTGATCTGGAAACTAGGCAAGAAAAACTGCAAAGTGCGGATAGTGATACCGTTATTCACGAACCAAATCTTTGTGTATACATGCGTGTTGCGATGTATGTATTAAAGAAGATGAAAGAAAAAGGAATTGTGAAAAATGTGGATTACGACAACGTGTTTTAAAAGAAAATGTAATTGATAAATTTATGAAGGAGATACTGGACATCCGTAAGAAATTCAAAAAAGTTATTTGTATTGCCCATAATGGACAAGCGTTTGATCATCAATTTATTTTAAAATACATTATTGAAAAAACGCAGTTACAGCCGGATATTATAATGAGAGGATCAAAAATATTAATGTTAAACATTGACAACACCCGATTTATCGACTCACTCAACTATTTTCCCATGGCACTAGCAGCACTCCCAAAGGCTTTCGATTTACCACCAACATCGAAAAAAGGGTATTTTCCGCGTCTGTTTAATACGGAAATAAATAAAAGCTATGTTGGACCACTTCCTGATATCTTGTATTATAATTCGAACACAATGAGAAGAACAGATAATCCAGAAGATGATGATGAACCAAAAAAAATCTATAAGATGGTATAATGAAACAAAAGAGAGTGGCTATGTGTTTGAGATGGAGAAAGAAATCGTCGAATATTGTGTCAGTGATGTGGACATCTTGAAGAAGGCTTGTTTAAAATTTAGAGAAGTGTTTTTAGAAGAATGTGACGTTTGCCCATTCACGGAGGCAATAACCGTCGCGTCTGCTTGTAATTTAGTATTCCGCCGCAAGTTTCTACAGCCGAACACTATAGCTGTGTTACCCAGAGGTGGTTATCGACACACAGACATCCAGTCGAAAATCGCGTTGCAATGGTTAATATATGAAGAAGAGCAAAGAGAAATCCTAATTAATCATGCTGGAAGAGGGAAAGAGACGTTTTTACCAGGAACGAATTTTAAAGTCGATAGTTATTGTGAGGAAACAAAGAAAGTTTTCGAATTTCATGGATGTTACTATCATGGACATGATGTGTGTCTACCAACACGACGTAACGAACCACTGTATGAAGCATCGGATGATACCTTAAATTTGAGATTAGAACGAACAAAAACAAAAACAAGGAGACTTCAAGAACTGGGATATACTGTTATTGAAAAGTGGGAATGTGAGTTCAGAAAATTTTTAAAGGGTAGGACGGATTTAAAACATTTATAAGAACACCCTCTGATAAATTACTATCCACTGAACCCACGCGATGCTTTCTATGGTGGTCGTACAGGCTGCGCAAAATTATACCATAAAGTTCAAAATCGTGAAAAAATCAAATACGTTGATGTGTGCTCTTTATATCCATAGGTGTGCAAGTACGGGAAATTTCCTCTGGGTTATCCAAAGATATTTGTTGGTGATGAATGCGTGAATTTAATTGAAAATACAGATTACGCAGTATCAATGGATTGATAAAATGTAAAATTCTACCACCAGAAAATTTATATCATCCGGTGCTACCAACAAAGCAAAATAATAAACTTATGTTTGTCCTATGTCGAACCTGTGGAGAAGAATGCAACCAAAATGAAGAATGTACACATAACGATGAAGAGCACTTTCTGGTTGTTGGGTGTCTGATGAAATATGTAAGGCTGTTGAATTGGGTTACAGTTTGATTGAGGTGTACGAAATTTGGCAATACGACGTAACCCAATATACCCGAGAAACAGGTGATGGTGGTTTGTTTGTTGATTTTATTAATAAATTCTTGAAGATGAAGCAAGAAGCATCTGGTTGGCCAGCCAATTACAGTATGGAGGAAGAGCGTAATAAATACATCGAAGAGTATTTTGAAAATGAAGGAGTTCAGCTGGAATCTGATAAAATTTCGAAGAATCCTGGTCAACGATCGCTGGCCAAATTGATGTTAAACAGTTTTTGGGGTAAATTTGGTCAGCGAGAAAACCAACCAAAGACCAGTATCATACACGAACCGAAGGACCTGTACGACTTACTCTCCAATCCTGGTATTGATGTCAATTACATCCAAGAAATAAACGAACATACAATTATCGTCAACTGGGAGCGAAAAGATGAAGCAGCAGATTTACTGTCCACCGTAAATTGCGTCATCGCTGCGTATGTAACCACCCAAGCTCGACTGAAATTGTATAGTTATCTGGAGAAGTTACAAGAAAGGGTTTTGTATTACGATACAGACAGTGTCATCTATATCTCAAGAGAGGGGGAATACGATCCACCGACAGGGTCTTTCCTCGGAGACTTAACAGATGAGGTCGAAGATTATGGTGTAGGAAGTTACATCCACGAATTTGTGTTTGGCGGCCCTAAAATGTATGGTTACTCTGTGTATTCGACAAAAGAAAATAAAACCACCCACATGTAAAATTAAACAGATGATTCTTGAAAATGCACCTCCAGTCACCATTACATCTCGTAATATCCGTCGCACCGAAGATCACGATATTATCACCAAGACAGAGCATAAAATATGCAAGCCAACATTTAATAAGTGTCGACGTATAGAAGGATTTGATTCAGTACCGTACGGTTTCAAAAGACAAAAGGCTGAATAATGTTGTGTGTGTGTGTGTAAATAAAAGATAGTGACTTTAAAAGCAAAAACTATTTTAGTAATATAAAAAGATAGTGACTTTGAAAATATATAATAAAATTGTTTAATTTTGTAGTTTAAGTTTTTGTATATAAAAGTAAATAATATTGTTAATAGTAAAAAATTAACAGGTGGCAGCCACAAATACTTCTGATAAAAGGTGTTTAAATAAACACTAAACTTTTTACATTTTATACTTCTTTTTGTACATAGTAAAAATCTTATAAATGTATTTAGTATATAAGTTGAAAAAATTAGGCTTAAGTAAATAATAAGTAGTCTATAATAGAGAGAAATAAGGAAAAATTAATAAAAAAAATGGCCATTTTTATCAGTTAAAAATTTTATTAAGAAATAATAATAATAATAATAATGCTGGGCTAAAATCCAACCTTCACGTCCCCGTTCGTGCCCGGTGGGCAACTGTTAGCTTCGGCTAGCAGCCTGGCGAGGCTCTGGTACTGTGTTTCGACAAGAATGATCGTGTGGAAGGGACGATGTTGTATCCCCCGAGTGAGTGTTATGCCTGCGTCAGTTTGATTTGGTTTAATTGGTACCTTGACCGGAATTCAATGCGTCGTCAGTGCTGTCTACTCCCATAAGCGTGATCTTGGGAGTCCGACGAGACCGTTCAGACGAGTTGAAATGTGTGATGTTACATCTGTGATTTTGTTTAACTAGTCTGTGATACTTTTATATCTGTGATACTTGTTGTGCCACTTGGGGTTTTCATGCCTGCGGTGGCATTGTCTCGGTCTGTGATATTTCCCTGGCCTTGTTCCTGTTGTTTCAATGGGTAGGAATGCGGCTCCCGACGCACTCGTTCTCATCGGCCACACGTATGAGTCGACGTCTGCCCGAACGGCTTGAGCGAGCTCGCTCAGTAAGGAGACGTCGTGAGACGTCGGAGATATGGCGGCTTCCGCCCCGTCGAAGTAATACGAACATAGGTCAGATTGACATTCTGTGATACTCTGTGGCGCTGTCCGGTTCTCCGTAGCCTCGACTCGGACGAACGTGGCTTAGTCATCGTACCGGTCTCCCGTGTGGGTTGATCCCGACATCTGACAGAACGGCACATGTACCCAGTAATCAGCTATCTGACAGAACAGTACATGCTGCTCAGTAATCAGATGTCACTGTCCCTACACCTGTGAGTTTCTAGTTGTTGACGAAGCCATTTCGGAATTGTTGAGACTATGGGGAGCGGAATCGTGCCACAGAGCAAGAAATTTTTTAAAATCTGTGAGATTGTTGTTTTTATTTTTTAATAAGATTGTTTTTAATCTGTTTTGTTTTAATGATTTACCACTGAGGGACTTTTCCAACCGAGATGGTACATCACTTTTTTTTTTATTCTTATCTGTGATATTTTGTTGTGCCGCTGTGGGCTTACTGTTGCAGCCCTTCAGCAGTATTGTTTTTAACTACTTATTCCGGCGCTGGTCGGCCTGTGGCTCCCCAATGACGTAATAAGATTTTCTTCTTATTTTTTCTTTGTGATGTTATTGTGATGTTCTTATCTTGTGATATTTTACTCAGTATTCTCCGCTCCGAGGCCCTTTACACCTCGGAGTTTCATCGTTGGTTTTCAGTCCTTGATGACCGGACGTTCTGGCTAGTACTTAGCGTACCGTCACCAAGGACTGTCCGCTCGTTATGAAGCCCTGGGATGGCAGGGCTCATCGATGAATTTTATCATGTGTATGTTTATCCGTTGTCTAATGCATTTATGTGTTCCTGTCTATATGTGTCGTTTTTATCTTTTTCCCGTTTTGGCGGCGCATGCCCTTTGTAGGCGATGCCGCCGGGTGCTGCTGACCCCGCCATCCACCGGCAGCAGTACCCCAGTTTTAAGAAAAACTAAATAAATAATAACAATAATAATAATAATAATAATAATAATAATAATAATAATAATATAATTATAACAATAACAATATAAGGAGTGGTGTGAGACACCCGTCCGTGAATGTACTATGGTACTTTACGGAGTGGATATGGCGCACTACCTTTCCACAGAGCCTAATACCTTGCATAATGCTGGTATAGGTGAATTTTACCCAGTACCGTTCTACTGAGGTAGTGAGCGCCAGCTTGGCGTGAAGTCTATAATTATAATAATAATAATAATAATTTGTATAACTGTGGTAGTAGCGCGTCATATCAAATTCTTGTTCGTAAAATCCTCCCCGAATAGAATTACCGTGATAATCTTCCAACAGGTATCTAACTGGATTGGTTCGTTGTACCTTAATTATTTTAAAAAGTTCAGTCGTCCATGATGGTAGATATCCTTTATCAAATTGTGATTTATGCTTGCTGATACGAACAATATCACCAACTTTATATTTTGGTCGAGTAGCAATTTTTACATAATTGTAGACGGTCGAAAGAAGTTTCTCCTCCTTGCTTGGTGTTACATCACGCGGTCGCATTTTAATTGTTCTATGCTTACGCGAATTGTAATCATCCACCAATTTACTCAACATGTCAATCCATCGATACGATTCGTTGTAACTAAACATCTTCCACATTTCGGTCTTGAGGGTTCTGTTAAATCTCTCCACAACCGACGCTTTTTTTGTTGAAAACGTCGAGTAGTGATTGATATTATACTTTTTCATTAACGTTTTAAACAGCTGATTGAAAAATTTTTGCCGTCGTCAGTTTGAAGGTTATCTGGTCTTCTTTTCCCCTTCTTAAGTATCGATTCAAACGCGGCTGTCACTTCTTTTCCAGTTTTATTTTTAACAGGCACACACCATGCATATTTTTAAAAAAACATCAATGCAAGATAACAAAAAATTGTATTTTTTATTCACTGAAGCGTAAGTACCCATTTCAATTAAATAACATTGCGAAAGATCATTAATCCCTTTCACAACTACACGCCTCCGTGGAAAATTCCTTCTTGCTGGTCTGTGTAATTCACGTACGACTTGCTCATTTTTCTTAATATCCTCAATAAATTTCGATATTTCTTTAAATTGTTCTTCAATCTTCGATATTCGGAGATAAAATGTAGAAATTTCTTGATTTATCAATGTTTTATACGATGTAAAATGTTGTACTGCCTGGGTCAACTTAAAGTACACTGCATTTTCAATTTGTGTTTTGTTCATTTCGACTGTTTCTGTTAATTCGAAAAATTTCTCCATTTCAAAACTTTTTAAAAATTTCAGATTCACCACATCTTGATCATTAACGGGTTTTTTTACATTTGTTAGTTGTCTGTTTCCAATATCATAGCTTCCCGTGTTTGTCATCTTGAAACCAATGGATTTAAGAGCTTCTTTCTTAATACTTTTGTCATGTCCACGACCGAATTTGTCGACAATTATGTTTCTGTTACGTGTACGACCGAATTTATCCATACTTATTCAATTATATCTGCCTCCTTCAGTTCTTCAATAATCGATATTATTTCGTTAGAATGACCAGAGTTTCCAGCTAGTTGTGAAGCTACGAGTAATCGTAGTCGACTGACCAGTTCATTGGGGTCATTCCAGTATATAAAATCTTTTTCCAAGTTGTTAAACTGCATCAAACCAGTCCCGAATGTTGGAGTAGTGCCAATATGACTTCGCGTTTTGTATCTCGGAACTGATCTTGGAATTGGTACCATTTCACTAATAATATTTCGATATTTATAACTGCCGCTACCTTTTATTTGTTGATTTGGGCTGTAATTTCGTCTGTGTGCATTTGTTTGTTCCAAAAATTCGTTTATACGTATTTAAATCTTCAGTACGATATATACTTCTTTTTGGTGCGTTCATGAAAATCAACTTATATAAACCGGGTGTTCCTTTGTACGTAATATCATTAATTATTATATCATCACCATCTGTTTGGAACGGTTGATTTCCAATCATCCATTCTTCGTCTTTTTTGTACGGTCCATATACAGTATCAATACCACTATTTGGTTGAAGGTATAGATGTAAGTATTTTTTCGCTATTGGTCCAAACTGATTTTCCAAATCTTCAGATGTCCCCATCAATTTTAGAGCAACACTCTGTGCTGATTCGGGAAATTTTGATGTTTCAAGTACTCTGCTCTTCTGGATACGCTTCAAAAATATCTTCAGGAAGATTTTGAATTGAAATATCCCCCTCGTCTTCCTCCTCTTCCATCATCGGTAAAGTAAGGTAGTTTGCAGTTTGTTTTTCCAATTTTTTCTTTTTAATTTTAGGAGTAAACATATCTAGTACTTGCGTTTGTTCTACTTCTTCTTCTTCTCCTTCTTCTTTTGTTTCCATTTTAATAGGACTTTTCATTACTTAACTTGGTTGCTATTTCTTTAAGCGGGGTAGTTACCGGTTCCGGCGTACTTTGTAACAACATATTTGATTCCACCTTTCCAGACCGTAAGGCATTAAATTTTTTTCGTATATTACTTGCCGCCTTTATAATGTTCTTTTTAACAATCTCCTTCTTCTTATTCATTTCGACGACGACTGTTTTATGCAACAACCTCTTAAGAATTGAAGCTTTATCGTATACATCTGCTGTATTTATATACCAGCCTTACAACAGAGCGGATGAAAGACCGACCAGTTCAAAACGATGTGAATCAGTTAACCGACCAGTTCAGAGCAGTATGAACCAGTTAACTGACCAGTTCAGAGCAGCGATTGAAGCGGTTTGTACCAGTTTGATTTCATTTATATCAGCTTTCGTGATGCTGGTCCTTTCCAGAAGCAATCAAATTTGTTTCGATATCTTCCCTTGTGTATATCGTCTTCTTTGCAAATAGTTAAAAATCCATGACTATCACGCCAACACTCTCTACATAATTCCTTAAATTGACTGAATGACCTGTCTGAATTGATATGATCATCATAAATATGTCTGAGGTTGAGGTCATCTTGTTTGAAAACTGCAAGAAGATTCGCGTTATCTCGTACATGATGTTTGGGTGCTGCTGTATACGTTTGTGTCAAGTAGAAGCAATCATCATTGTAGTGTCGAGAATGGCTAAAATATTCTTCTATTATGGCTTTTCTCTCTCGCGCAGATATATCATCGAATATTATCAATGAATTTGGTAATGCATCTCTTGGTGGTATGACGTCATCGTTATTGGAATATGTAAAATACCCCAAACCCTGAACTGTTTCAGCGATGTCTTTTAAATATTGATATTTCGGCTGATGTAATGATTTAGAATAGATGTATATATTTTCAAATGCAACTCCGTTGGGATCTTGAATAAGCGAAATAAGCAACGAATTTTTACCGCATCCACTTGTTCCACAGATGATTGCTCTAATAATCCCCGGCAACAATGGGCCATTTTTCTTGGAATTGTTATTATCATCCGATGCAAATTCAAAATTGGCTACCGGCAGCGTCTCCCGTTGTTTGATAAACGAAGGCATCACATTGATGTTGACAGAGTTGGTCTATTACTCTTACTAATAAGTTAAGTATAATTTTATTCTATTTATAATACCCATAAATAGATTAACATACGTTTTCTGTTTTCAGCTCACCTTAAAATGTCTGTGTGAAAACAACAACCAGTCAGTTGTAAGCAGACAAACAGTGTGAAAGCATCTGGTCCTGGATTGATCAACATTGTAATAAATAAATTACCATTTGAATTACATATAGCTGGATATCAATATTGTGGACCTGGAACTAGACTACAAGAGCGACTATTGCGAGGTGATCTCGGTATCAATAAATTGGACGCCGCATGTAAAGAACACGACATTGCTTATTCACAATTCAAAGACATCAACAATCGACATAAGGCTGATTTAATTTTAGCCAACAAAGCGTGGGAACGAGTTAAATCAGCGGACGCAAATTTTGGCGAACGTGCCGCTGCTTGGACTGTGACGAATGCTATGAAATCAAAGGTGAAAATGGGGATGGGACTTTCAAAGAAGCAGAAGAAGAATATTAAAAAAAAAGGTGATATTTGGTGCTGGTGTTCGCGATATAAGAAGTATACTGAAGAAAAACAAACCAAAAACTATTAAAGATACGATCAAATTAGCCTTGAAAGCTGCTAGAAAAATTTTCCAGAAAAAGAATAAAAAGCAGTTTACATCACCAAGAATTATTCCGATCCCTAAGACTGGTGGCATATTGCCATTCCTAGTTCCACTTTTTGCCGGTTGATCTGCGGTTGGATCACTTGCTGATGGCGCTACTGGTGTTGCGAAAGCAATAAATACCTATAAAACAGCGAAGAAACAGTTGGAAGAAAGTGAGAGACATAACAAAATGATGGAGGCAATCGCTCTTGGATCGAAAAAATCTGGCACCGGATTATACCTAAAACCATACAGAAAAGGATTGGGACTTTTCATCGATTCAAAAAACCACTAACTAAGCTACCTAATAGACCATTAACTGATCGCGACATCTATCAGTTTGAAAAGAAGCATTTACCAAATTTCCGGGGTGTATTCATGAGAGACGAATTACCGAAACGACCGTGGCGAAAGGAGTGTGGTGTCGTTAATCTGGATAGTTCATCTGGACCTGGAAGTCACTGGGTAGCATAGATGAAAGACAGCAATAATACTTCGATAGTTTCGGAAATTTACCACCACCTGTTGAAGTTGCAAGATATCTATGTGGAAATAATATTAGATATAATTATAATAGTTATCAAAATTATAATGATTTTAATTGTGGTCATCTTTGTTTGGAATTTCTATGTAATACAAATCTTTTCATGTAAATAAATATGATTGTAAAATATTAAATTGTTTCATTTATGTATTAGACACCATGTCATTCACATTAACTCTAAGTGGAGACACTTCAATATTAATTGCTGAGTATTTTACACCAATCGAATTAAAGAGTGACTACGTTTGTGGGCTTGTTAATTTCGAGACGTACAATTCTGTGCCGAATATCGATGAAACAAATAATTTATTTCATTTTGGTACTGATGAGAAAGATCCTAACCATGCACCACATTGCATCGAGATACAATGGAACGGAAATTATGATTTGGAGGACTTGGAAGTTTATATAGACAACATGTTAACACCAAGTGGAGTTGATACTAATGCACAACTTATATTACACGCTAATAACAATACGTTGAAAAGTTCGATAAAATGTACGGAAACACTACATTTTGATCAAGAGCGAACAGTTGGTTCATTGTTGGGTTTTAATAAACGAAAACTTGAAGCACTTCATACTCATTATTCAGATAAGCCGACGAATATTATGAAAGTTAACCTGGTGCAAGTTGAGACGAATATTACGACAAAACTATTTTGAACAATGTTCAAGCACATAATATTTATTATTTTCTATCCAAGTTGAGGCTGGGTATAAAATAAGTGAGACACCAAGCACCATCATCTATATGCCAGTGAACGTGCAGCGAATAACATCTCTAGTACTACGAATTGTTGATCAAGACGGGAATCTTGTTAATTTTCGAGGTGAAACGATAACCGTAAAGTTACATTTGAAACCGGCGTAAGACATGTTGGTATTTAACGACGATAAATCGACGCAATCGAACAGTTTTCAACTTACCACCAACCTGTACGGATCGGCGGTGAAGAGGAGGCGATCATTAACGTTTGAGAGTGCATATTTTTTACAACAATTCATCCATCAGTACGGTTTGACTTTGAAAAATCGGAAAAAATGAGTAGTATGTTACATATTAACACCGGTGTTGGTGAATTTGATGAGAGTATCTCAAAATTAGAGGAGCATGCGTACTCACCATTCTTGAATACGTTCAGCAACAGCGACGAAGTCCGAATTTGTATTCAAAATCAAGATTTGATTTTACTACCACACAAAAGTTATCTATACATAGAGGGACAACTTCTGAAGAGCGATGGAACTGTATCGACTACAGCGGAATTAAGCAACAATTCAATGGCGTACTTGTTTGAAGAAATGCGATATGAACTAAATGATGTGGAAATTCACCAATGTAAATACGTGGGCCCAACAACTACACTGATGAATTATCTATCGTTAAATAAAAATCAAAGTCAACAACTTTACAACGCTGGATGGTACCCCGATGAAAATATCAAAGTATTTGACAAAGGTTACTTTAATTTCTGTCTACCGCTGAATCGAGTGTTTGGTTCCGCTAACCATTATAAGAAGGTTATTATCAATGCAAAACATCAACTGATTCTGGTTCGTGCACGCACGGATTATGATGCAGTTGTATCAGCGACTGATGACGTCATATTTCGTATACAAAAAATTCAATGAATGGTTCCACACGTGACAGTAGCTGATGAGTAGCGTGACAGTAACGTTATGTAATATTTGCATTACAAACAGATCGACGTAATAAGAAAGAAAAAATCCAGCTATTTTCGATCATTGTGAACTGTTTGATATCAAAGTGTATTTAAATTCGGAAAAATACCCATATATGGAGCTGAATTTGGACTTTACTAATGATAAGTACGCGTTGGCGTATCATATGTATTCAAAATTTCAAGAAGCCTACTACAACTCTAACAAGAACGAACCACTGTTCAATCGGAAACAGTATAAAGATATTGCTCCTATCATTTTCATTGACTGTTCTCATCAGAGCGAGACTTTAAAAATTGGAGCTGTTGACATAAGAATCGAATTTAAAACATCGAAAGAAGTACCGGCTAATACATCAGCGTTCTGTCTTTTGCTACATGATCGTGTAATTCAGTATAATCCATTGACAAACATCGTTCGAAAAATTTTATAAAATATGATACTTCTCTACAAACCAGCTGATTTGTACGCTAGACTTCACACACGCATCAATAGTGAAAATGACTGACGCGGCAATTGTTGATTTTCAAGGCTTTCCAAATACAACAAAGGGAAGTTTTTATATAAAAGAATTGGCTATATTGAAATTTGATCCTTGGAAGAAAAATTACACGGAGGGACAATACACGTTACAACATTATACTTTTAATTCGCCAATAACGATTTGTGATCTGAGTGAAAAAGACCAAAGGACCGCACGATGGCTTCGAACTAAACTTCATGGTTTTTCATGGATGGATGGTCATATTGATTATGAGCGACTGCAGTATATTTTAATGGATGCGCTGCGTTCACTTGGAGTCATTTATGTCAAAGGATTGGAGAAGATCCGACATCTTAAACAATTTATTCCAATGGCAACCTTTATGAATTTGGAAGAAGTACTCATCTGCCCTAAACTGGCGCTTATAGTGACAAAATACAATGGTCCCCGGTGTGGTAATCATACTAATGGATTCTGCGCCTTAGAAAATGTTGTTTCTTTATATAAATGTTATAATAATAATAATAATAATAATAATAATAATAATAATAATAATAATAACGTGTAATTTTATACATTTATTTTTGTAAATATCTATTTTTATAAATAAATAAATATCTATTTTAACAGAAGGTTTGGGTTTTATTTTCTGGGGAAAATAACGAGTAAACGAAAATAAAAGAAGTATAACTTTTTTCAGATTTCATTTTATTATTGTTAGCAACACGGAACAGAGAAACTATATGGAAGGAGCATACGATAGTTTATGCACTAGTTCAAGTGAAGCCGGTAGGTACTTAAGAAGTGTATGTATTAGGTGATACGATTGTTTATTTAACACCAGGGTGTTTTATTAAGGTTGTAATTTGGAGAATATATCTAAATACCTTTAAAAATAAAGAGGGAACAAAATTTAAATAATTATGGAACAAAGGTTTTCAAAAATAAAAATCAATTAGGTGTTTATTTTAATAAGGTTTTTTTTTTAATATATGTTAAATATTTTATTTATTTACAGCAATCAATATTAAAGATAATAAAAATAATCAAACATTTTCTAAAATTATTTGCCAGAAAATAATATTAATTTATTATACATTCTACGCTTTCCATCGTTGAAATTAAATTTCTTTACAAGAAAATGCAATCTAATGTCAATATAAATTTCTGCTATGGACTGGATTAATTGAATTATGTGATTATTATTTTCCGGAAATTGGTCATATTGGTGAATTTCTAAACACTCAAAAATTTTGCAATCAAGAAACGATTTTAGTAAGTTAAATACTATGGTATGTTTGTTAAATTTGGGTGAAAGAAGATGCTTTTCACCACTAAATGGAAACAGCCTTGCCATTAACTTTTCTGTTTTAAAACAAACTTCGATCACGTCGTCCGAAGGAAAAATTAAGCCACCTTTATTTTTTGAAATAATGAAATTGTGAAGAAACGATTTGTTCGTGGAATATAAACTATTAATGCAATCTTCACATTTAATAACGCAGGTACTGCTGTGTTTAATAGTCTTCGAAAACCTTTTTCTGTTTCATAAAAACAATCTTGAGTAAAATGTAATGAACAAACAACTTTTTTTGGCTGGTACCCAGTCGTGTCGTTGAATTTTCTTGACCCACATTCTCTTTCTTTCAACATCTTGAGGAAATCTAAACAATATTTTCAGAATATATTATTAAGGAACAAATTGTTAAGATACTGTTATTATTTGTGCGTTGCTACAAATTTTATAAATAAAAATAACTCTAAACTTAAGTGATGTACACTAAATTGTAATTAATTTTAATAATAAAAATATTGTAGTAAAATTTAGTATGATGTATTAATGTTACACGTAACAACAAAATTAATTATAAATGGCTAATAGGATTATTTCAATATTGTGTAATTTAAAAGTTAGTTTTGAAAATTTACAATTTGGGAAAATACAGCTCTGTGTTGTACGAATAATGTTGATGTACCAACCGTACTAACATGGCTGCTATAATTAAACATGGCGGGCTTCAAAAAATTATAAAATATTTTTACTTACTGATGGTATGTTACACCTTCCTGCTTCAAAACAGCTTTTCCACCTTTATTATAACACCCAGAAACACAACAAGAAACCATGTTTATTGCAAAATATTTTTGAAAAATAACAAAAAATTAAATGTTTATTCTACACGAACTGACAACAGACTGAAACTAATTGACGCACGCAGCGGAGTTTAGTCGGACTTACAGATTCACTTGTGTACATGTGATGCTCCTTCCATATAGTTTCTCTGTTCCGTGGTTAGCAATTTTTTAATACAAGAGATTTTAATTGTTACTTTAACTATTACAATATGAAGAAGAATTATTATAATATTCGAATAAATTTATTGGTTTAAATTCTATTGAATAAGTCTTGCCAATTTCACCGTTGTTGACGACACCTAGTTGGGGCGAATATTTTAACAGGATAAGTCTCTCATTCATGTTGTCGAATCGGGCCGGTAGTGTTAGAAATCCATCCTCTAATTCCAATACGATTTTCATCTTTGATGGCTCAAATTTCGATTCTAGTTGGTTATCGCCGAAAATTTTGTAGATCTTATTTACAACCAGATCACTCATTTTCATCCATGGTTTTATCTTGCCAATTTCATTTAATTCACTTATAAGCTGGTCGGTAACGCTCTGAGATTGGTCACAAACCCGTTGGGCAGCAATGATGTTGTTTATGGTCGTTTCTTCAGCGTCAAATTCCATTATTCCCGATAAATGCTTCTGCAAAAATCAGAAATTACTATAGTTAAACCATTTAAAAATTAACTGGAAACATTGAAATTTTTGGAAACAATGATTAAAAATGGTTATAATTAAAAACTGATAATACAATTAAAAAAGAAAAGGTGATAATAATTTTATACTTACAAAAGTTGAGTTTCTTGTTAGCTGCTTTGATCTTGACAACTTGAACGATTGAATAAAACCGTACTTTTCCCAGTCTAACGGGGCTCTTTATATACCTACAAAATATATCAGTTTCAATTACGTCAATCAGAAAAGACGCTGAACTCAGCAAGTACAAATTTATAAATTGTTTGTAAACTGGTACGCTTAGTTTTGAAATGTTCTTTTGTTGGACTTTGGATCAGTACACACTACGGACATTAATTTTTAAAATTTGTCGATATTTCATTTTTATTGGACTTTGGTCAGTCAAGATTCTTAATCAATATGTAGGGAGGAAAAACACATGATTTGGTTTACGACAGTCGGAAAAGATAATGAACTCTACACTACAGACTTGTTCTTTAAGAATGAGGACAGTTTTTGAAATTTGTCGATATTTCGTTTTTGTTAAACTTTGGACAGTCGTTGAACTCGGTAACCAAATATTTGTAGGTTCTTTGGAAACAAACACATTTATTTCTGAAATTTGTCGACTCTACATTTTTGGTGGACTTTGATCAGTCATTGAACTCACCAAGAGGTATACGCATGATATTCTTTGTTTAAATCGATTACACCAATATCGAACACATGATTGCTAAGTACATACTGTATAACATATAACGCATCATTAGCTATTGCCGCTATAAACTAGTGGTTATAACACCTGCACTGTATACAAACAGAAGCAAGTTCAAACTAGTGATGCGACTCGAGTGATGTTTACTCGAGTGACTCGAGTAAATTTGTCAAACTCGTATTCGAGTGAAAAAAAATTTTTACTCGAGTCCAATTGCACTCGAGTTTCCGAGTCAACTCGGCACACCGGCCAGATGTTACTTCACTAGTTACAAAGAGACGGGTTGAAACTTGCACTTGATACGATAACAATAAATTAATAGGTATTAGGTTGATTTGATTGAACTATTGAATAATTATTTTATGAAAGTGGGACATACGTGTGATTTTGAATTTAGCTTTCGTTAATATTACTAGTAACACATTATAAGTAATTTTCGCTTATGTAAATGATAACTTTTTCAACTATACACAAAAAATGCAATAACGTACATATATTTTTACAAAATTGAAATTTATTCGAAAAGTATAAGTTTTACAAATAAAAAAGTGATCTATTTGTGTTTTTTTAGCATAATAAATACTTTTTTTAAAAAAAAATTTTATATATATATGAATTTTTAGTGGTTTTGTAACTTATGATATTGTATGTCTACATATGAAAAGTTGATATGAAAAGTTGATATGAAATTCTTGAATACGTAAAGGAAAATAGATTGAATGTATATATTTTAACGTAATGTAAGTAAAAATATTGAAATCTTCGCATATGAGAATGTATTTTTTGATTTTTTATACTCTTGATAAAAGTTGTTTATAACGTACATTATAAGTAACAAAATAGAAATTTTCTCCAAAACTATCAATTTTATATATAAAAAGCAAATCTATATTCGTTTGTTTTAACAAAATTCATCATGTTTTGAAAAAAAATTTTGAAATATATGAATTTTTTGTGATTTTGATTCTTCTGATATAGTATGAATATTGTACACCTAAAATACAAATGTTTATTAAATTTGTAAATACGTAAACGCAAATCAAGTTAGTGTACATATTTTAACGTAATGTAAGTAAAAATATTGAAATTTTCGTATATGAGAATGTATTTTTTGATTTTTTATACTTTTCATAAAAGTTGTTTATAACGTACATTATAAATAACAAAATGTTAATTTTCTCCTAAACTATCAATTTTATGTATCAAAAACTAATCTACATTCGTTTATTTTAACAAAATTCATCATGTTTTGAAAAAAAATTTTGAAATATATGAATTTTTTGTGATTTTGATTCTTGTGATATAGTATGAATATTGTACACCTAAAATACAAATGGATACGAAATTTGTAAATACGTAAACGTAAATCAAGTTAGTGTACATATTTTAACGTAATGTCAATAAAATTATTGAAATCTTCGTATATGAGAATGTATTTTTTGATTTTTTATACTTTTCATAAAAGTTGTTTATAACGTACATTATAAATAACAAATGTTAATTTTCTCCTAAACTATCAATTTTATGTATAAAAAACAAATCTACATTCGTTTATTTTAACAAAATTCATCATGTTTTGAAAAAAAATTTTGAAATATATGAATTTTTTGTGATTTTGATTCTTCTGATATAGTATGAATATTGTACACCTAAAATACAAATGGATACGAAATTTGTAAATACGTAAACGTAAGTCAAGTTAGTGTAAATATTTTAACGTAATGTAAGTAAAAATATTGAAATCTTCGTATATGAGAATGTATTTTTTGATTTTTTATACTTTTCATAAAAGTTGTTTATAACGTACATTATAAATAACAAAATGTTAATTTTCTCCTAAACTATCAATTTTATGTATAAAAAACAAATCTACATTCGTTTGTTTTAACAAAATTTTCAACATGTTTTGAAAAAAAAGTTTTGAAATATATGAATTTTTTGTGATTTTGATTCTTCTGATATAGTATGAATATTGTACACCTAAAATACAAATGGATATTAGGTTTGTAAATACGTAAACGTAAATCAAGTTAGTATACATATTTTAACGTAATGTAAGTAAAAATATTGAAATCTTCGTATATGAGAATGTATTTTTTGATTTTTTATACTTTTCATAAAAGTTGTTTATAACGTACATTATAAATAACAAAATGTTAATTTTCTCCTAAACTATCAATTTTATGTATAAAAAACTAATCTACATTCGTTTATTTTAACAAAATTCATCATGTTTTGAAATAAAATTTTGAAATATGTGAATTTTTTGTGATTTTGATTCTTGTGATATAGTATGAATATTGTACACCTAAAATACAAATGGATAAGAAATTTGTAAATACGTAAACGTAAATCAAGTTAGTGTACATATTTTAACGTAATGTAAGTAAAAATATTGAAATCTTCGTATATGAGAATGTATTTTTTGATTTTTTATATTTTTCATAAAAGTTGTTTATAACGTACATTATAAATAACAAAATGTTAATTTTCTCCTAAACTATCAATTTTATGTATAAAAAACAAATCTACCTTCGTTTATTTTAACAAAATTCATCATGTTTTGAAAAAAAATTTTGAAATATATGAATTTTTTGTGATTTTGATTCTTCTGATATAGTATGAATATTGTACACCTAAAATACAAATGGATACGAAATTTGTAAATACGTAAATGTAAATCAAGTTAGTGTACATATTTTAACGTAATGTAAGTAAAAATATTGAAATCTTCGTATATGAGAATGTATTTTTTGATTTTTTATACTTTTCATAAAAGTTGTTTATAACGTACATTATAAATAACAAAATGTTAATTTTCTCCTAAACTATCAATTTTATGTATAAAAAACAAATCTACATTCGTTTGTTTTAACAAAATTCATCATGTTTTGAAAAAAAATTTTGAAATATATGAATTTTTTGTGATTTTGATTATTCTGATATAGTATGAATATTGTACACCTAAAATACAAATGGATACGAAATTTGTAAATACGTAAACGTAAATCAAGTTATTGTACATATTTTAACGTAATGTAAGTAAAAATATTGAAATCTTCGTATATGAGAATGTATTTTTTGATTTTTTATACTTTTCATAAAAGTTGTTTATAACGTACATTATAAATAACAAAATGTTAATTTTCTCCTAAACTATCAATTTTATGTATAAAAAACTAATCTACATTCGTTTGTTTTAACAAAATTCATCATGTTTTGAAAAAAAAGTTTTAATTTAGATGAATTTTTAAAGAATTTGTTTCATTTATTATTAATGTGTAAAAATTTTTCAAAGTTCAAATATACATTTATTTTGTATCTAAGCGATGTTGTTACAATCATCCTACTTTATATTAGGTACAAATATCATACGATATGTGTTGTTACTCTACTAGGTTGTATGTAGTATTACCTATATCTATATAAAAACTCAAAAAAATTGAAAAAAAATGAAAAATATAAAAAAATTCTTATATTTTAATATAAACTTTAAAAAACTTCATTAATAATTATATATTTTATAGTTTTTATCATTTTGATAATAAATTAAAACAAAAAAATATAAAAAAAAAGTAAAATTTACCACGCTGCAAAATCCAAAACTTGTATATGATGATGGTACCTTTTTAAATATCGATGTGTGTAGTTGACTTAAACGTTGTGAACGGTTCGGTCAAAGTATATATAGCTATTATGTATGTGTGTAAGAGCATTACATTAATAGTTTTATTTTGACTAAGTGCTGTTCTTTTGAAAATATTATTTTTTGTTAAGATGATATTTTCAAATAATTTTTATTTACTACAGTAAAATCGTAAAGGTACTTCGTCGAAAAATTATGAAAATATATAAAGTGTTTTGGTATTAAAAAAAATATGTGTTTTTATTTATTAAAAATTTTTATGATTTTTATTAATAATTCACATATATTTTTATTAACCCAAAACCATTTATATATAATTTTTATAATTTTTTTAATATTATCCTATATTATGTCAAAGCAAGTCCATGGGCTATAGGTGTTAAGCCTTAGGCTCTTATGTGGACAAACAATTTTATAAAATAAATTTTTTAATAAATTTATAATGCAGAAACTCACTACATACCAAGCGCGAATGAAGTGTGTTATTCGAACGTTAAATAAATATATATTTTATATATTTAAAAATTGTCGCATACAATCTAGCGAAGAGGTATGAGCAAATGTTTGAATTATTTCAATAAAACTATATTACTTAAAATATATGGTAATAGTTTTTATTCAAATATGAATATTTTCAAAAAAGAATTTTTTTTATTTTTTTAAATATTAAAAATTTTAGAAAATATTTTTTATATAAAAAGAAACAAAAGAAATAAATTTATTTTTATTTCAATTTTTGTTATAATTTTTATATGTTTATATCAGTTTATGAAGAAATTTCATACTGATTAATAAATGAAAAACTTTTTAAAATATTTCTTTTTTTTTTAAATTGGAATAATTTTATTAAGTTTGGAACATACAGTTCCCTGGTTGATCCTGCCAGTAGTCATATGCTTGTCTCAAAGATTAAGCCATGCATGTCTCAGTACAAGCCATATTAAGGTGAAATCGCGAAAGGCTCATTATATCAGTTATGGTTCCTTAGATCGTACATACATTTACTTGGATAACTGTGGTAATTCTAGAGCTAATACATGCAAACAGAGTTCCGACCAGAGATGGAAGGAATGCTTTTATTAGATCAAAACCAATCGATGTTAACATATTTTTATAATATATTTTATGTTTTTTTATAATTTCATATATATATTTAATATATGTGCATCGTAATAATTTGGTGACTCTGAATAACTTTTAGCTGATCGCACGGTCTTTATAGTACCGGCGACGCATCTTTCAAATGTCTGCCTTATCAACTGTCGATGGTAGGTTCTGCGCCTACCATGGTTGTAACGGGTAACGGGGAATCAGGGTTCGATTCCGGAGAGGGAGCCTGAGAAACGGCTACCACATCCAAGGAAGGCAGCAGGCGCGCAAATTACCCACTCCCGGCACGGGAAGGTAGTGACGAAAAATAACGATACGGGACTCATCCGAGGCCCGGTAATCGGAATGAGTACACTTTAAATCCTTAGCCGCGGTAATTCCAGCTCCAATAGCGTATATTAAAGTTGTTGCGGTTAAAAAGCTCGTAGTCGAATTTGTGTCCTACACTGTCGGTTCACCGCTCGCGGTGTTTAACTGGCATGTTTTGTGGGACGTCCTACCGGTGGTGAGGTATAAATTATATATTGTATAATATGGTTATAAATACTTGTATTTTTATTTAAATTTTTATTTTTATGGTAAGTTATTATTTATATTTTTACTTGCTTGAAAAGTTTAAAGTATACTAGTTAAATTTTATATACTAATATGTACATTAAAATATAATTTATCGTAAGTGTTAAAGTTATTTATTTTTTATAATTTAAATAATGGAGACAGCCTCCCAATTATAATCCTATCGCGGTGCTCTTAATTGAGTGTCGAGATGGGCCGGTACGTTTACTTTGAACAAATTAGAGTGCTTAAAGCAGGCTTTAAAATTTAAATAGTGCCTGAATATTGTGTGCATGGAATAATGGAATAGGACCTCGGTTCTATTTTGTTGGTTTTCGGAAGTTTTTCCGAGGTAATGATTAATACGGACAGATGGGGGCATTCGTATTGCGACGTTAGAGGTGAAATTCTTGGATCGTCGCAAGACGGACAGAAGCGAAAGCATTTGCCAAAAATATTTTGATTGATCAAGAACGAAAGTTAGAGGTTCGAAGGCGATCAGATACCGCCCTAGTTCTAACCATAAACGATGCCAGCTAGCGATCCGCCAAAGTTCCTCCGATGACTTGGCGGGCAGCTTCCGGGAAACCAAAGCTTTTGGGTTCCGGGGGAAGTATGGTTGCAAAGCTGAAACTTAAAGGAATTGACGGAAGGGCACCACCAGGAGTGGAGCCTGCGGCTTAATTTGACTCAACACGGGAAACCTCACCAGGCCCGGACACCGGAAGGATTGACAGATTGAGAGCTCTTTCTTGATTCGGTGGGTGGTGGTGCATGGCCGTTCTTAGTTGGTGGAGCGATTTGTCTGGTTAATTCCGATAACGAACGAGACTCTAGCCTACTAAATAGACGTACTTTATTACCGGCATCTCAAGGCCCATCGGCTGTATTGTTACTGAATGTTATTTGTATATTTTGTTTTAATATATTTATAATATGTATGATTGATAATATTCATTTATGTTTTTTATTTCTTTGGGGATAAATTTCTATGTGTAATTACTTAATCTGCATTAATGATATATTTAACATGATACATTAACTAAAGTGACATCAGTTTTTTGATGTGGTTTTTACTGCCGGCGTACAAATAATTCTTCTTAGAGGGACAGGCGGCTTCTAGCCGCACGAGATTGAGCAATAACAGGTCTGTGATGCCCTTAGATGTTCTGGGCCGCACGCGCGCTACACTGAAGGAATCAGCGTGTTTTCCTCTGGCCGAAAGGTCCGGGTAACCCGCTGAACCTCCTTCGTGCTAGGGATTGGGGCTTGCAATTATTCCCCATGAACGAGGAATTCCCAGTAAGCGCGAGTCATAAGCTCGCGTTGATTACGTCCCTGCCCTTTGTACACACCGCCCGTCGCTACTACCGATTGAATGATTTAGTGAGGTCTTGGCAACTGGTTCGCGGCAATGTTTTTAAAAGACATTGCCGATGATGCTGGAAAGATGACCAAACTTGATCATTTAGAGGAAGTAAAAGTCGTAACAAGGTTTCCGTAGGTGAACCTGCGGAAGGATCATTAACGAAATATAACAAAACTTTATTTTTGTGATTTTTTATATATATTAATGTTTTGTTAAAATATTTTGTTTATAAATTCCTTATATTTTTATGTAAGTAAAAGAAAAATTTACTTTTTTTTTTATAACTTACTTTATAAAATATATAATTTTTATAATATAAAAATTATAATATTGTAATAAATAAACACGTATTTGGATACCAATTTTTAATATATTAAATATATTATTGGTTATAAAGTTTTACATCCAAATGTTAATTTGATTTTTTAATTTTTTTTTGATATGTGTTTATTTTTATATATCAATATATAAATTTTTTTTTATATTAACAATATTAAAAATTTATTGAATCTATATAAAATAAATAGCATATTCGTAAAATAACAAAACAAGTTATTTTCAATATGTCTTATTTATAATATAGTTATTTAATAAATGAGTTTTCTTTAAAAAAAATTTTTTTTTTAATGTTTTGTCAAATAAACAAGCAAGCACTGTATCTAATAAAATTTTATTAAATATTATTATTTATTCTTTTATACAAATGTAAGTCAATAAAAAATTGTTTTTTTATTGCAGTCTTTTTATTATTATTTTATAATAATAAAAAAAGTATAAATTTTTATTTAATATAAATATTTTTTAAAATTTAATAATATAAAGATTACCCTGAACGGTGGATCACTTGGCCCTGGGTCGATGAAGAACGCAGCTAATTGCGCGTCAACTTGTGAACTGCAGGACACATGAACATCGACATTTCGAACGCACATTGCGGTCCTTGGATACTGTTCCCGGACCACACCTGGCTGAGGGTCGTATACAATAATAAAAGATTATTTTTAATAAAGGATATATATTTTTAAAATATATATCTTATGAATAATAAAATGAATGTTCGTATATTTTTTATTTTATACGTCATTCTAAATTATATGATGTTTAAATGTATGTATTTTTAATATTATTTTTCTATATCTTACTAATTATAAAATATATTTTTATATATATATATATATATATATATATATATATATATATATATATATATATATATATATATATATATATATATATATATATATATTATAAAATAAAATGTAAGAATAAGAAAATCCAAATAATACATCACATCATTTTAAATTAATAAAAAAGAAAAGATATTTTCTAAAAATATAAAAATATTGGAAAAAAAATTAAACACATATAGTAATGAAAACCAAAAATTATTCATGTAAATATGTGTTTTAAAATATCGAATTATTTTTATTTTATGAAAATATGAAATAACGAAATAATTTATTTCTTATTAATTTTCATATAAATATTAAATAATAATATTTAAAATTTAATATAAAAACATGAGATAAAATTTTTTGGTTTTAATTAATTACTAATAGTGTTTTTATTTTTCCAAAAATAAAAATTTTTATATTTATTAAGAAAATATTAAAAAATTCTTTTTTATTTTATTTATTTTTATAATTGCGACCTCAGAGTAGGTGAGATTACCCGCTGAATTTAAGCATATTATTAAGCGGAGGAAAAAAAACTAACTAGGATTCCCTTAGTAGCGGCGAGCGAACAGGGAAAAGCCCATCACTGAACCCCATGGCTAAATAAAAATGGTCATTCGGGGAATGTAGTGTTTGGGAGGATCCATAATTTTTTATATAACCTGTTATTTTATGTAATAAGTCCAAGTCCATCTTGAATGGGGCCATATACCCAGAGAGGGTGCCAGGCCCGTAGTGACTATATACTGAATAACAGGTGGATCTCTCCTTAGAGTCGGGTTGCTTGAGAGTGCAGCTCTAAGTGGGTGGTAAACTCCATCTAAGGCTAAATATAACCACGAGACCGATAGCGAACAAGTACCGTGAGGGAAAGTTGAAAAGAACTTTGAAGAGAGAGTTCAAGAGTACGTAAAACCGTTCAGGGGTAAACCTGAAAAACCCGAAAGGTCGAAAGATGAGATTCATTTACTTTTTATCGTATATTAACCAACTTGTATTTGTTAGTGACAAAATTTATTATTATTATATATTATAATTTTTTATGGTATATTTATAATTTATAAAATTATTGCACGAATCAAAATCGATTTTATTTGTAATTATATTTAATTATTGTATGGTACAGTACTGATATATGAAGATCTGATTTTTTATTTTTGTTATTTTATTAATATGTACTCCATAAGAATAATTTATAAATTACATAATTTTCTAAGTAATTAGTTATTATGTGTATAATAAATGAATATTTGGGGATTTAATATATATTTGATAATAATCATTTATGTAAAATGATGGATAAAATTTTTATATACAAAGGCTGCATTATTTATATAATGAAACTAAATATGATTTATTTATAATAATTTCATTAAAAGTTTTTTTGATTTGTTCGAAAAATACTTTACATATCTATGTAATTATTGAAAATTTTTTAAATTATTATTTACTTGTATGCTATTTAATGAATTAGTTTTGGGTATATGTTTTGTGGATCCGAACTCGGTCCCGTGCCTTGGCCACCTACGGAACTTTCTTGCTGCGAGACTTTACTCAACATATATATCATAATAATTTTTATATTTATATTATTATTTATTTAATTATATTATATTAAAATGAAAAATATATATGCGTAAATGTTCTCTTCGGCCGTCATTTAACGGTTAACTCAGAACTGGCACGGACTAGGAGAATCCGACTGTCTAATTAAAACAAAGCATTGCGATGGCCCCAACGGGTGTTGACGCAATGTGATTTCTGCCCAGTGCTCTGAATGTCAACGTGAAGAAATTCAAGCAAGCGCGGGTAAACGGCGGGAGTAACTATGACTCTCTTAAGGCACCTTGTGTTCTTGCCAGCCCAGTAGTGGAACACCATCGCTCGATCCGGCCAGGTTCTTCGGGCCCTGCGGTGATCAGTGTGTAAGCGACTTGCCTGCTCGTGGAGGGTGCCGCTGGGGTTCTTCGGAAACCCACAAGTAGTCGCCAAGCGGGTATCACTTTGGGGGTTAGCAGCCCCCACTGTGATTATCATCATGATGCTCCTAATGATCAAACAAATGCCGGATTGTCTTTTATGATGTCGGACTTGGACCCAGATCGACCACAGTCGTCTGGAGGAGCATCGACTAGCGAGAGACCGGACACAGAAGGTGTCCAGTTCATGTGTGGTGAGCCCGACTGCGGGCGTATATTTGCCACGGCTATTGGCCGTGGAGTCCATATGAGGAAAACCCATCCTGAAAAAGCCAACGATAATATAAACGTAGCCCGAACTAAGGCACGATGTGATCCAGAGGAGTTTAAACTCTTAGCAGTGGCTGAGGCTGAAGCGACTGCGTCCGGTGTTCGTCATCTCAACCTACATCTTGAGAGACAGTTTCCCGGTCGCACTCTCGAAGCCATCAAGGGTCGTAGGCGTTCACCCGCGCACCGCGAGATGGTAAGGGAGGAACTTGAACGCATTGCGTCCGCTTCTAGGCCTGGTTCTGCAGTAGAGGAACCCTCACAAGAGGACTCTGTTACCCAGAAAGGATCGCCCTCCGACCATCTAAATGAGGCGATTCGCAATCGCATACGGGAGCTCTTGAGCTTACCAGTCGATTATACGGGTTATCAGGGTGACAGACTGAAGCGTATTGCTGAGGCTGCACTTGAAGGCATAGACGTAGCTTCCGAGATTTATTCTTGGTTGCATGACGTCTTCCTTAGTTCTCAACCAACGAGCCAGAAGTTCATTTATAAGGGCAAACGTAAGCCAACAAAAGGTGGGAAACGAACGAAGAGACGTGCACAATATGCCAAGGTCCAGAGGTTGTATAAACGCAATTTTAGCGTTGCAGCCAAACTGGTGTTGGATGGTGACTTTGGGGCTGCAAGTGTTGACCTGAACGATCTAGATGCGTACTGGAGGCCTCTGTTTGAGTCCGAAAGTGCCTCTGATCTGGATGAGATCGCTGGCGAGCTAAATGACTCGGGACCTCCTTCTGCCATGCAATCTTTGTGGTCTCCAATCTCTGTTAGGGATATAGCGACGTGCAAAGTGGAGCCATCATCAGCTCCAGAACCTGATGGGATTACTCCTAGAGTATGGAACTTCGTTCCTGCCATCATACGTGCTATTGTGCTAAACGTCATACTTCTGAACGGGGAGTTACACCCTAACTTGGCTGCCACCCGAACTGTGTTCATTCCCAAGAAAGACGGTGCCGTAAGTCCGTCGGAATTCAGACCGATCTCGATTGGTTCTGTTGTCCTTCGGCAGCTCCATAAGATTCTCGCGTCACGTTTAATGCGATTGCCCGTCAATGATGCTCGACAAGCAGCGTTTACCCATGGCGATGGCTTAGCTGGGAATCTGTATCTTTTGCAGACCCTCTTCGCAGAAGCTCGGTTACGCTGCAAGAGTATTCATGCCGCCTCTTTGGACGTGTCCAAGGCGTTTGACACTATATCGCATCCCGCTCTACTCAGAACTCTTGATAAACTTGGTTTACCTAAGCAGTTCTGCAGCTATGTGGCGGGTCTTTATAGAGAGGCAACTACCATTCTAGAGCGTGATGGCAGAAAATCGAAGGCCGTTAAACTTGGGCGTGGTGTGCGCCAAGGGGATCCCTTATCACCTCTTCTCTTCAACCTCTGCATTGCGGAGTGTTTAAGGAAGTTGGTTGTTTAAGGAAGATCCGGCTGTTGGTTTTCGACTGGATGGGGATAACACCGTCGGAGCCCTAGCATTTGCTGATGATGTGGTTTTGATTGCATCGACGCAAATGGGTCTCCAAGACAGCCTCGATAAGTTTACTAGGTGCTTGCGTGCCTATGGCCTTGCTATTAATAATAGCAAGTCCGGAGCTATTTCCTTGGTTGCAGCCGGCCATGAGAAGAAAGTGAAGCTTATTGCGGACCCGACTTTTCATGTGTTCGGTAAGTATCTCTCGATGCTTAGTCAGACGGCGATATGGCGATACCTCGGAATTAACTTTGAGGGAACAAGAGTTAGGGGTTGTGACGCTACTCTCAAGCAAGATCTGCAGAGGATAGCCAGAGCGCCGCTTAAACCTCAGCAGCGACTGAAGATTCTGTCGACTATTGTCTGTCCCCCAGTTCAAGGCTGCTGCATCCACAAATTCAATCAGATGACGGAACGGTGGCAGAAACCGTACTAACGAACTCGGCTTGTCCGGCTTCGACTGTGCGGGCCTTCCGTTACTGGTGGCCGGAAAGTATAAGATCTCGGTGGCTTCCCTTAGTTGGGCGGCCATACGATCGTGCTTTCTGCCCTGGGGCCGTCTGGGTATGAATCCTAATCGACTGTGCCTGGTTTCTCGTGTTGTCGATTCGTAATTAGGTTGAACGAAAGGGATCAACCCTCTCCCAATCCTGATATGGAATTGCAACTCAGTAAGTCCCCTGAGCTTTCAGTTCTTGTCAGGTCTCTGAGGGCAATCGCCGATGTTATCACCACCATTGTCTTATCAGACTATTCATCGGTCACTCATCTTTAGCCAAATGCCTCGTCATCTAATTAGTGACGCGCATGAATGGATTAACGAGATTCTCTCTGTCCCTATCTACTCGACTCATCGACTGGTGCTCGTACAGTACGGTTGTGTATCTTTGATGCATTGTTGTGCGGGTGTTACCTACGTATCGATATTTGCTGTGATTCGATTGTTGAACTTGTTAATTGTTATAATCAAATATATATTCTTTCTATTAAATCGTTTTCATCGTAATTTATTGTTAAATTCTAGTAATTCTTAAGGTTATTTTAATTCGGACAAAACGTCAAATTTGACAGCTCTGAACATTACTTAGTGCTAAATTTATTAGTTTAATTAGTGTTTAAGTGAATTAGTGATTTATATACGTAAGTAATTTAATTCAGTTTGTAATTTTTTTTGACATTTTAATTTGGGGCCCTGATACCTCCATTGAAGGTTCCGTGTAGTTAGTTTAACAACTTTCGGTGTATTGCGTACTGTCATTAACTATACACCGATTGAACACATCATATTACTATATACCAATACCATAAATATACATTGTGAATGAATTAAATCGAAGGGGCATAGTCCCTGCCGATAGTGTTACATACTCTTGTTATAATACGTCTGAACGCATATTACCGGTTATCTGGTCGCATCGTCTCGATCCGCTGGCCTACCGATTTCGCGTGAACACCAGCTGCCCCTCGGACTTCTAGTAACCTATTGTGACGTGTATTTTTGGGGTGCAGCCTCTACAGGAAGTGTTATTCAAGTGTCATTTTTGTAGTGTTATAGTGATATAGAATATACCGAGGTGATCATCCGGAAGCATCGCCCTGAACCGTTGACTTTTCGGGCTCATTTCATCCTCTTCGTACTTTAGGAACTCCCTTTTACTTATTGTGATATATATTTTTGGGGGCGCAGCCCCTACTGTTGTGATTTTTAGTGTTAAGTGTTACTTGTTAATATAGTACAATACAACGCGGTAATTATCGGGATAAACCACACCGATCCGTTACTTTTTCGGGACTGTATCAACATCCGTCGCATCCTGGAACTCCCTGTCATCTATCCAGACATTTATTTTTGGGGCTCAGCGCCCACAGGTTGAGTTATCAAGTGCCATTGTTAGCTCGTCTATAAGTGTTAAGTACTCATCAACCTAGTTATCTGGACACATCGTACCGATCAACTGAAATATCGATTCAGGACTACGTCCGATTTACTTATTGAACTTCCTGACACCCATTGTGACATATATTTGTGGGGCGAAGTCTCTACAGAAAGTACAATTAAGTGTCAAAGTTTGTTATATATTAGTACTAGATATTTACTTCCGTACTTGTATACTAAAGTTAATATAACACCGTTTTTACACCTTAACAGCCACTAATATCAGGAAAATTTGAATACTGGGGCCCTACTACAGCTTTCCGCTCTGTCTTAAACGGGGCATAGCCACTACCGGTAGATAAAACTAGAATGGCTTTCATTGACACTCAAATTACACTAATCATTATCTGTGTACATCACGACGAACTTTACTTATAACTGACAAATTACATTAATATCATACCCCCATAACCCTTAAGTGCTGCCTGCGTAATATATTTTTGGGGCGCAGCACCCTTTCGAGAAACTGATATAACCAACAATATTTTTCTTCTATAGGGACTACATAAACTACCTGACTATCCTTACATTCAGTTTGTAGACATTAGCGGGGTTCTACTTTCAGCGGGGTGTGTTAATTAAAATATTAATAATTATAGTTGGTTCAGATAGAGTGTACATACGACATATTGTATAGTCTGTTCGTCGACACGACCTTTAACTAATACATAGATTTACTATTCTTTTCTAACGTTGTAATTCAATTAGCCTATGTTCTACTGGTAACGACATGGCAACTCCTAGGCGCCGGCGTAAATTGCCGAGCGATAATAGCGAACAAGATTCGGAGGTCGAAATGAGTGGGGACGAATTCTCTGCGTTTGCTGATTCTGGTGTAAAAGATCCGAAGGTGAGATTGAACAAGATTACGGAGATTGGCACCAAATTACGGAAGTTTGTACTTACTGACACGAATAAAATTCAGAAAGTGCACGGCGAGTTTATAATGCAATGTTTTTCGGAAGTCGAACATATGCTGAGTGAGGTACTGTGTGAACGGGCCAGCGAAGTGGGCAAACTACAAGGTCAGATAGACATGTTAAGAGAAACAAACGAGAGACTACTTGATAAAATAGGAAAGGTAACTGGAGGTGTTACATCCACAGACATGGACCCGACATGTACCGGCTTGAACGGAGGCACTGGTGCAATGACATCAAGAGAACTGGGTGGAACAAATACGCAATTTCCCGAGCTCCCCAAACCTAAAAAATCCTACGCTGTGGTGGTAAAAGCAATGGATGACAAAGTGGATAAGGAAGCCATTTGTGATAGACTCATGAAGGAGGTGAGCAAAGAACTTGCGGACATACGGATGCAATCTGTAAAATCCGGGAGAACGGGGATCGTGGTGGAAACTATAACGGAACAAGAAAGGGAACGTATACAACAATACGATTTTACCAGCAAGGGATTGAAAGTCGAGCTGCCTAAGAGGAATGACCCCCGAGTTGTAATTTTTCGTGTTCCGAACGACATGACAGATGAGAACCTAATGAGGGATCTACATAAAAAGAATCTGGAGTCATGTATGGACGAGGAAGAAGCTAGAAAGTGCTTAAAGCTTATAACGAGATTGGGTCGGGATAACCCGCACGGAACGGTAGTGATTGAATTACCAGCACCAATAAAGGAACGACTACTGTCATATGAGAGAATATATCTTGGCTGGGGGTCATATCGGGTCAGAGAAGACAGAAACATGAGCCGTTGTCTCCGTTGTTATGGATTCGATCACCTTACCAGCGATTGTAAAAGGGAGCGACTGTGCAAAAGATGTGGACAGACCGGCCATCTGGCCCCAGACTGTAAAAACGAAGTTCGTTGTCCCGTCTGCAAAACCAAGGGTCTGGATGATAAACATGGTGTGTTCGACAGAAGTTGTCCCGAGTTCAACAGAATGTGGGAAAGGGTCCGGGGCAGATATGAATAATCATGGATCTTATACAGCTTAACTGCCAACGTTCGTATGCGGTGATGTGTGAACTCGGGAACACAATGCGGAGATGGCGAATCATTCCATCATTCAAGAACCATACGCAAGAAATGGACAAATTCTAGGGTTACCAAATGATATGCGAGTGTTCTCGAGCGGTGCCACGGGAGTGAGAGCCGCCATCATAATCGAAAGAAGAAAACTGGCACAAGTATGTTATGGAAACCGGTAACAGGGATCCATGGGGTCCGGTTTACCGTCTCTGTCGGGGAGTTGGAAGCACTGGTGTGACATCTCTCAGGACACCGGCCG